>DF358832.1:67748-87055 GCA_000787875.1 Solanum virginianum | reverse complement strand
TATTCTACCCTCTCCAGACCCCACTTGTGGGATTCCACTGGGTATGTTGTTATTGTTGTTGTTGTTGTTGTTATAAATAATGTGATAATCAATAAAGTTATCATGATATATAAGTCAACTCTAACATCTTAACTTTCAAATAATAAACAAATTACAATTTCTTAAAATAATTTAAAAAACTTGTATTATACTATGATAAAAATATCACATCACTGTGAATAAAATTAAAATTATGTCAAGACTCGACTTCTCAGGTCATGATGGCGGCTGCTAGATCCCATCTACAGGCAAGCCAACCCAAAGCCCACAAGACATATTCTGAATCACTAATGATAAAGATACTGGCAACATATAAGCACGGTAAACACAATCTACCCAGGTGCTGGAAGTCACATGTACAGATATACTATAAATCAAATCCCAAATAAAAATATATACACAGTCATATACATAACCAGGAGAACTCCTACACGTATAAGACAAAACTATAACTGTACAGGCTAGTGTCCGAATACAAAAGATGACTCAGGAAACAGAAGGAGACTGTAGAATATCCAAAGCTACTAATGCTCACCTAAATCTCCTGACATGTCTACAAGCTACCAATCAATGGTCACGACTCGTACCTAGACATGTACCATGAGTAGATGCAGAAAAGTAGGGTGAGTATCGACAATAGACACCCAGTAGGCATCATCGGCCGACTAAGTGAAATACTGTAAATATAGAAGGCTAAAATATAGAGAGCTATAGTAAATGTAGCAAATCAAAACTCTGATCAACGAGTAAGCATGTTTGAATAATCACCGGACCCCAACTGAACCAACCTAATTAGTGTGTACTAATACTAACTGATGAAACACGAGTAGACCTAATCCATAACTATTACCGAACAAAGATATAGTGTAATACGCAGGTCTAAAGCCCTAGTTTCCATGCCTGTACGCCGACTAGGCCCCCATAGGCCTAAAAGTTACACCCACGCACAATAAAACTGACAGAATCACCATAGAACCCATGGAACCACCACGGGACCCAACTCTCAATATCACATGATCAAAGGGTCGAGATGTACACAGGTGTAAGGTCGTGGTGTCTATGCCTATTTGCCAACTGACCCCATAAACCCAAAAGGTACACCCACACACAATTAGGGTGCATATATGTGTATGATACATGGATCAGTAACCGATGATAGAGGTCTCAACTACCCAATCATGTTTGAACTAGTAAACCCAACCCTGATGGCAAAAGAGGAACATAGAACTAGAAACCTGAACCGCAAATGTGACTTAATAGGCTCGGATCTGGACCTAGCATGCAGATCTTGTCTTATGCTGGACTATAGGCAATCCCCTCAACACTTAGGGCTGGACTAAAGGCAATCCCCTCAAGCACATAATTAGGGGTGCAACGCGAAAAACTATACCCTGTGCTGGACTATAGGTGATACTCTCAGCACCTTGTCCTGGACTATAGGTGATCCCCATAGCACACAATCAGGAGTGCAATACGGAAGACTATACCCTGTGCTAGACTGTAGGCGATACCCTCAGCACCCTGTGTTGGACTATATATGATCCTTTTAGCACATAATTAGGAGTGCAATACAAAAGTCTATACCTTGGGTTGGACTATAGGTGATCACCTCAGCACACAATCAAGAGTACCACACATAATCAGTTCCTAGAATATAGTAGGTCTCTTAGTATCTGACTACCTAGCAAGCAAACAAGCAATTAACTCAAATGTATGTCTCAATAGGAGTAGTGTAGAATCATGTCTAGCTATTGACAAGTACATACGCAGCTAGAGACATGGCAAATATCTAGAATAATCGTTACCAGTCCAACAATGTCTAACCTTGTTAGTGATTGTAACATGTCCTCCGAGCATAATAACATGCAGTCTAGTTGGTAACAGAGACAACTCGCATAGGCAATTATGTGCTGACTCATTGATAATATAACAAACTACTATACAAATGGTAATACTAAGGCTAACTCACATAATCAATATCTCAACCATATATGACCCAAAAGATCCCATAAGAAGAGGCATACATCTTTTTAATAGAGTCACATCCCCATCTCTATCTCACCAGAGGTGTAGCAGCTTCATATCTCATGTCAAGAGTCACAATGCCTAGTCAAAGGCACAAACAATAATATGTCTGAGAATATAGCATGTTACCCAGTATCAAGTAAAGTTTGCAAGTGTATAATGGCTAATAACCGTATATATAGGCATATATGTCACAAAAACTGTATTGAATCATGTTTAACTAGAGATAAGTATATCACAATTAGCCAGTCATAAGTATTTAGAATAACAAGGCGGTGACAGCTATAGCACATGTATCCAAACAATCAGGGCTATCAGAACCACGTATATACCAGAGCAAGTCGCCAGCACAAAGTATAATCAACAACAAGTCTCATAACTACCATATCTCTGTATAGCACTAGACTACACCCATATACATACAAAAGTCAATCCAGAGTACATACTTGTCACATGGCATCAACATATATTCAACCTTTACCAAACCTTTCCGTAGTTTAACAGAAGCAGAACACAGTTAACATAGTAGCTACAGCTAATATAGTACCTTATGCAGTAACCAATATCTCACATTGTGATATATATATATATATATATATATATATATATATATATATATATATCACATACTGAGTAAAACTAGTTTATATACAACACATCTCAACTCAAACATCCACACATTTCAGCTCATTCTAAGGTTTAAGGAAGCCTAGCCTACCTGAAAGGTGAATCCATGCGCTCCAGATCATTTCACATGAGTTTTTCCTCCCTGATGACCTCCAAAGGTTGCTTAGCTATCAAAATATGAGTCACAATATCAGTACGACTATTTTGCCTATAATATCTCAAGAAACTGGGAAAATTTATTAATTGCGACTAAAATGGGGACAAAATGAGGCCTATATTGAAAATGCTAAACCAACCCCCATAAAATGATCTGTACATCACTCCGAGCTTATAGCAAAAAATTAAGCTCAAAATGAGGCTCGGAACAATCAAAAATAACCCAAAAACAAGTGACATTTCTTATCGAAAGTGGCATATATTTACAATAGCTTCCCAGCCAAATTTCATAGAAATATAGTTAAATTAATAGAATTTGAATATAGCACATCTTAGGTCTCAAAAATTAGTATAGTTTTGACCCAAATTTCACTCAATTCCATTAAGAAACGATTGAGATATCATATTTCAAAATTTTCCAAAAAATCACAACGTGACCAGTAGGTAAAATTGTATTTTCACACCAAATGGAGATCTATTAATTAATTGCGACATTACAATACTGTGCACCACACAGAGACACACAGAATAGACCCAAATTTTATCAAAATTCGACTCAAAATGGCTAAGAAATCATATGTCAAAATTTTGAAAGATATATTCCATACTACAGCAGGAAAACATCGAATGTTACCTTACATGATGCGCAAAAATTAATTTTTGACACTTCCACGATGTTTCTCTTGAAAAAATACACATGTTAGCCTGTTAAATCTCCAAAATTGGATTAAAATTGAAAAGAAATCATGGATCGAAGTTTGCTCTTATTTTCTCACGATTCTAGAAAAATGGAGTGCATATATATCCTCTTTGATAGATTTTTGCCATGTGACACCTTCTGGTTGGCCACGTCGGTGCGCCACCTTTTAATTTTTAACACCCGCTCAAACTTAATTTTGATGTCCCGACCTTATTCAATGTTTGAAAAATACAATCCATATATATGAAATCTGATTAGAAACAACATTTCGAACTTAATGATGTAGTTGAAATTCCCATTGGAGGTTGTTTTATTCCAATGTGGATCCCATTTCCCAATATAAAAATTTACTGAAAGGTCCAAAACACACCCGGAAGCCCCGAGAACCAAACAAAATGTCCTCCTAGACCAAACTCAATGTTCTGGATCCAACGATGAGGTCAGAATTTTCATTTGGAGAACATTTCTCAAGGATTTTGACTAAAGTCAACTATTGACCCATTCTAGAGGCTAAATTGACAAAACTCGACATAATTGTACCAAACATGCTCCTAGCCTAATTTGGTTGTTCTGGAGCTGATGGAACCATCAGAATTCTACTCTAAGGCCATTTTCTAGGACTTTATCTAAAAATTTATTTTACGATTATAATCTCCCATTTGCATAAATGTCAAACGTTTCACCCAAAGACTGAACAATCAATGTTTATAAGTCACAAACAGCTCGTGGCCACTATACAAATGATCAAATTGATAAAATATTTGTGAAACCACATAAATGGCCTAAAGGGTCATTACAACATCTCCACTAATAGAACTTTCATCCACGAAAGTAAGAATGAGGACATACCTAAAGACTCCCATTCGAACCACATAGGGATCATAATCCCGAACTCATAGTAGACAGTGAATACCACAACCATAAGCATGTGCAGCATCAAACAACAATTCTGGCCACCCCAACTAATTAGAAACATAATAACAAGTTAGTATGCAAGTAAGAATCAGTATAACAATCTATAAGGGATTCTCACAAGATCAACCCCTCAGCCTATCAACTGAATCTACTAACATATAACAGGAAATCAACAGGCTAAATATACATGTCTTTGGCATACTAGCCAATACCCGACCAATCACAATTATCCCTAACTATAGCCATATTCCATATATACAGACCTTACTTTGTTTCTCGTTCCTTATGCAAGCAATCCTCACAACTTAACCCCAGGTGGCTTCTCGACTAATTGATGCAACACAACTACATGCAATAGTTAATGTAATCATATTTTGCCCCAGGGACCTAGCTCCTTTTCCCTTGTTATTGAGTTAGTTAATCACATTGACAACAATAATCATAAGTATGGTAAGTAGTCAGCACACCATCCCAATATAATAGATTAATAACATAACAATCATTAGTAGCTTTAAAATGATGACAGATCTCCAGAACATAATAGATGATCCATATACCAATAACCAGTACCCTCACAACCATTATATATTCAAAAATACAGCAAACACTCAATATATTAACCAGTAGCAGACTCCTTATATATTCCTCCGTATAGGGGTATACATCACATTTCTATCATAATGCTCAACAGATATCATCATTCAGTTGCAAGTGAAATGCCACGAGTAAGGAGGGTAAAATAATACTAATCACATACTAGCTAGGCTAAAATTAGTTAATCAGAATTACAACAATTCAATGTTATATAGCTCATAGCCAACCTCCCTAATCCAACTTGATACATGTCATCCCAACTGACTAAGATCCAGCAATTCCAATACCTAACAGATCAACCACAATAACACAGTATGTAACAAATCAATCCCCAATAAGTAAGGGCCCCATAAGTCTACCATAATAATGCAACTGGTACACACAAGTCATCAGATCTGTACATGCAATAAGGGCATTAATCATCCCAACAACATAACCAAAATCTTGTAATAGCCATAGTAGGTCCGGATGTGACTTTTCGAGATATCCTCCGCCCTGATCTTAATTACCAGTAATTTAGTCTTTATAGCAACATAACATCCCTATTTGGCGGCACTCTGGGCAAATCAGCAAGAAACATACGTGAGGACTCACAACTACTAAAACGGCTCTGTCGTAGAAGTCTCAATTGTCACACTGCTATCCTGAATAGCCAGTACAGCTGATCCTCCACTAATAGAATGGACCTTCCACTACCTGGGTATCTAACCCATGATAAAAAAAGCTCGAAACCCATACTCAAGTAGATGATAAGCTAAGCAATGCAACTAACAATATAGAATTATAACTCGAATACAAGGTAAGTCGACAAAATGATCAACATCCCACTGGCAAGCATCATCAGGAATCCGGACAACACAATCCTAGCTAGCTAACAATTACAAAATGTCCCCAGGGTAACTTAGCTAATAATGCAACAATATCCCATCCAACAACAAAGAACCCAACTAAGCCCTCGAACATAACATTTATCTCATAATCCAGTCACCAATGAATCAGGAAAATGACATATCAACAGAATCATCACAACAGGATCATAACCATAGATACACAAGGCATAGCCAAGGGTATAACTGACAGCCAGCCCCTTAAATACTATATAACTCTCGTATCAGATTACCCACTCCAGTAGTCAAGTAGCAATAGGTATAAATCATAGAATTTTGGCTTATATTTAGCTCCTAACAGGGTACAGTCATAACATAAGTGAATGTTACTCAGAACCCTACTAGGTATAACATACTCATCCGTATTAGGAAGCCCAACGGGTCAGCCAACGACCAAATAATCGAATACAGAGATACAAAGAATATCAATGTTTAGTATTACCTCAGTCACAACCTCTCCTGCTTATATAATCTATCGAAAGTATTCACAACTCACACAACCTTTAAACAATAGCTAACGTACAAGTATTGGTGTTACAAAGTCCCAACCTCAACAACAATCCCATAGTTCCATACATAGTCACCGCCAAACAAGTAACCAATTATAAATCCTATTTTTGGGGCTCTCACAATCTCAATGCCTTTAGTCTTCCTATCCAGCTGCCAAAACTCAAGGGCATCTAGTCTCTACTCAATGACTTCAGGGGGCTGCTCTGTATCTGGGACTAATAATATTGTACCACCCGTGTCTAGAGTTTGCCCTCTACGCAGCACACACGCTAAAGGGAAAAACAAATCAGATTTTAGGAAATCAATGGACTATTGGTGATATCACATGACTAGAATCAATAATAAAAGAAGTTTTCTAAACATCTCATAGCCTCCTAAAGATAAGACATGGACGTCTTCGCACCTATCCATAAGAATCTACTAGATGATATTTATGTACAGATGAGATTAACAAACCCAAGGCTCTGATACCACCTGTTGCGACTCGACTTCTTAGGTCATAATGGTACATGTTACTTCCCACCTACAGGCCTGCCAACCCAAAGCCCACGACACCTGTTCTGAATCATTAATGATAAAGATACTAATAATATATAATTATGATAAACATAATCTACCCAGGACCTGGAAGTCACCTATACAGAGCTACTATAGACTCAAATCCCAATTAAAAATATATGCACAATCATATACATAACTAGGAGAACTCTTACATCCACAAGACAAAACTATAATTGTGCAGGGCTAGTGTCCAAATACAAAAGACGGCTTTGAAAACAGAAGGAGACTGTAAAATATCTGAAGCTATTAATGCTCACCCAAGTCTTCTAACACATCTATAAGCTACCAATTGATGGCCATGATATGTACCTGGACCTGCACCATGAGTAGTATTTGAGATCTCTATTAATGCTCACCCAAGTCTTCTAACACATCTATAAGCTACCAATTGATGGCCATGATATGTACCTGGACCTGCACCATGAGTAGATGCAGAAATGTAGGGGTGAGTATTGGTAACCGGCACCCAATAGGCATCATCGATCGACTGAGTGAAATACTATAAATATGGAAGACTCAAATATGGATAACTATAGTAAATGTAGCAAATTGAAACTCTGATCAAGGAGTAAGCATGTTTGGAGAATCACCGAACCAAGACTGAACCAACCCAAGGGGTATATACTGATACTATCTGACGAAACACGAGTAGGCCTAAGCCACAACTGTCATCGAACAAAAACATAGCATTATATGTGAGTGCAAGGCGCTAGTCCTTATGCTTGTACACTGAATAGGTCCCCATAAGCCCATAAGGTACACCTACACACAATCTAACTGACAGAATCACCACAGAACCCATGGAACCACCATATGAGCCAACTCTCAATATTATATGATCAAGGTGTCAAGATATACATGGGTGTAACGCTCTAGTGTCTATGCCTGTATGCCAACTGGACCCCCATAAGCCTAGAAGATACACCCATACTTAATTAGGGTATGTATAGAAGTAGGATACATGGATCAATAACTGACGATAGAGGTCTCAACCACCCAATTGTATCTGAACTAGTAAACCCAACATTGATGGCAAGAGAGGAACATAGAACCCAAAATATGAACCACAGATATGACACAGTAGGCACCCAAATTTGGACCTAACCTGCAGATCCTATCTTATGCTAGACTATAGGCAATCCCCTTAGCACCTAGTGCTAGACTATAGGCGATCGCCTCAGCACATAATCAAGAGTGCAACACGAAAAGCTATACCCTATGTTGGACTATAGGTGATACCCTCAGTACCCTATGTGTTAGAACCCGTATTATGATGTATTGGAACCATTACAGAAAACTGGGACCAAAGTGGTATTATTAGAAGTTTAGGGGCTAAAGTGACATTATTGAGAAGTTTAGAACTCAAGAAGAATTTTCAAAACTTAGGTTGTTAGGATTCATATGTCCTTAATTGGTTCATGTAGGAAAAGTTTGGAGACCAAAGTGTAATTTCCAAAAACTTGGAGCATAAAGGAGTGCTTGAATATGATGTATATGTATATAAAGTATGCTGCCCTATTTTTGTAGTTGTGATAAAATGAGGTTCGTTAGTGAAATTGGTGTAGTTACGGCTTTGGAAGCACTTGTTGATGTTGTTGTTATTGTGTGTGTAAAGTATGCTGCCCTATTTTTGTAGTTGCGAGGAAATGAGGTTCTTTAGTGAATTTGTTGAAATAATGGTATTGGAAGCACTTATTGATGTTATTGTTGATGTTATTGTTGTTGTGTTGATTAATTGGAGCCGAGATGGATTCTCGGGGTGGTCTATTTTAAGAGAAAATACTATCGAAATTTTTATAAAATTGGGGGCAAATTTGGAATTTAAAGCCCAAAAAGGCTTTTAGTTAATTGTTGGCATTATTGTGATTTGTTGTAGACGTTGGACATCCGTGAGAGAAAATACTGTCGAAATTTTTATAAAATTGGGGGCGAATTTGGAATTTAAAGCCCAAAAAGGCTTTTAGCTAATTGTTGGTGTTATTGTGATTTGTTGTAGGCGTTGGACATTTGGAAGTGTAAGTTGGATCGGTTTTGCGTCGGGATTAGTTTGGAGAAGAAATAGAGGTATGTAAAGCATTCCGTTCTCGGCATAACTTAGTTAAAAGTAGAAAATGTTATAAGTCTCGAAAGATCCCATCCCTTTGCAATTCAAGACTAACTATGTTTTATGTTTATTCCTTGCCATTTTTGCGAACCATTAGTTACATCTTCAGCTTTTGTGTCTCTAGAATCCATAAACAATAAGAGTATGAAAAGATATTGGTAAGTTTGAATATCTTATGTTCTAATTGTTCTAAATGTATAAACACTTATAATTGTTGATAGGAAGCCTAAATTACCTTGAGAATCGTTTTGAGATGGTTCTGAATAGTTTGCATGATCTAGGTGAAATATGTTCCTTCTAATTCAAGCTTAGGTACGAGTATGAAAAGAAATTGATAAGTTGAAATACTTTATGTTCTAATTATTCTAAACATATAAATACTCAAATGAGTCTTGGAAGATTTTCTTTCCTCGCAATTCGGGCATTCTTATGAAAATTTGTTATAATTTTGATTCCTATGTATTTGGAGTTCGTAAATTGTGAGAATATGTAAGATATGACAAGTTTCGAAAGAATTTATTCTATAAAAAAATTTTAAGACTAGAATATCCAAAATTTTTATTGGAAAAATCATAGTTGAACCCAAATAGTTGGGAATCAGGCTAGTCTTTTATCTTTCTTTTTTTAGGTTAAGTAGTTTACTTTTCTTCCCATAGGATAAGTAGGTCTGATGCATAGGTTTCTGGTGATTGATTGAGCTTATGAATATTAGAGGCCTATAACTGACCGTGAAGAGTTTGTATTGAGGCATAGTTAATCATGGATTAATATAGTTGCCCCTGCTTATTTGAAATCAGTTTCATAGAATTTGCTTACATATTCCCATTCCCAGGATGTTGCTTTACTGGTATAAGTCTTAGAAGCCATGGTTTGTTTGCCTTGTTACCTATGGAATTTGTATGAAAATGGAGAGTATAAAATTTTGTGCATATGACCTACTCCGGAGTTAGGCTATTTGACGGTGGGTTCGGGTACGACGATACGTAGCACCCAGCTTACTTGTTAGTTGTCTGTTGTTTGATGTTTGATGCTATGTTACGCTGGGTGAGTATGGGGTTGACGATGTGTAGTGCTCGACTCACTTATGCTAAGTTTGCGTATGAGACATGATGATATGCGAGATAGGGATGGCGACACGTAACACCTAGCTCGGATGATATGTGAGACAGGGATGGTGACATATAACACCTGGCTCACTGGTGCAGGAGTACAGGGATGGCGATGCGTAGCGCCTGGCTCACATGCGCATTATGCTGTGTTTATGTGAAATGTAGCGCCTGGCTCACTATACCACCTTTGTATTATGATATGCTATGTCTGAGTTCAGGGACAACGATACGTAGTGCCTGACTCATTTATGTGTGCTTAATATGTGTTGGAGGTTTGGAGGTTTAAATCTTTTTGGTGCTGTGTGTGAGTTGAATTCTGAAACTAAATATTTTTGATATGCTTGGTTATGCATTTATATTCCGTACCCCTGTTTTAATTAATACTTGGGTTTATATTCTATACATTTTACTTTACATATTCGGTACATATTTCGTACTGACCCCCTTTCTTCGGGGGCTGCATTTCATGCCCGCAGGTACCGATGTACAGGTTAGAGATTCTCCAGTTTAGGATTTCCACCTGCGGTCTGAAGTGTTCCCTTTGCTCCGGAGCCTGTTCTCGGTATATATACTTGTTGGTTATTTTGCATATACACTATTCGAGGGTACGACGGGGCCCTGTCCCGCCCTATGATTCTGTTTGTTCATTTAGAGGTCTGTGGATGCCTGTGTATGTGGGTTCTGCCTAGTTTGTATAAGGATACATGTATACTGAGTATGTTGGTCGGTTTAACTGTAACTGTGGCCTTGTCGACCCATGTTTATATATATATATATGATGTTGGCTGGGACTTTTCTGTATGCAGGGTTTGGATAGTCTATAAAACAAAGGGAACTTTGCCAAAATTTCTGGAAGAAAAAATGAAAGGAAAATAGACATTTGTTATGGTTAACATCTGGCTCTGTGTTTGTGTCTGGTTTTGTATTTGCATCTGAGTGTCCAATTAGGGCATAAGTCACGGCCTACGAGGTTAGGTCGTGATAGAAGTGGTATCAGAGTGATTCATCCTCGGAGTGTCCACAGATCGCGTTTAGTAGAGTGTTATTTATTGGTGTGTTAGGCCCCACATCTATAAACAAGTGGCTACAGGACATTTAGGATGTTACTTTTCCTTCGGATCTTAGATCATGCGATAGAGTGGTGTTAGTAGGATGAACTTTATTTGACATTATGCTTTGCTTTCAGTGATGTCTTCAAGAAAGACCCCCGCTGTTCAGGGAGGCAAGGTTGCAGTAATAGGTGAGACTAGTAGAACTCAGGTGATTACTAGGTTTCGTGCCCAAAGTGCGCCCCCGACAGTTTCTGAGGATCGAGTACTACAGCCTCCAGCCCCTCAGCTGGGTGTAAGAACTGGAGAGATACAAGAAGTAGCTTAGATCAGTAGAGATAATGTCCGGATCCAGATCCATGCTCGAGGAATGGAAGAATAAACATGATGGATTTGGATGCAATTAGGGATATAGGTGGTTAGCTTCTGGATAGACTAGCGAAGTTTTTGTTATAGTACTGTAGCAAGGTATTGACCGAAAGGGAATGACTTAGGAAGTCCTAGATGCGATCATACCAGCACTAACGCACCGGATCTCATCAGAACTCTGAAGTTAAGCATGCTTGGGCGAGAGTAGTACTAGGATGGGTGACTCCCTGGGAAGTTAGAGGGCAAATGGAAAGGAAAATCCCCCTAAGTTGGTTACGAAACCTGTAAGGCTAGTTTAACATTCGAGGACGAATAATCTAAAGGGGATGAGGATGTTAAAATCCGTATTGTGGTATATTAGAATCATTATGGAAAATTAGGACCAAAGTGGTATTATTGAAAGTTTGGAGGCTAAAGTGATATTATTGGGAAGTTTGGAACTCAAGAAGAATTTTCAAAACTTAGGTTGTTAGGATTCATATGTCCTTAATTGGTTCACGTAGAAAACGTTTGGAGACCAAAGTGTAATTTTCAAAACTTGGAGCATAAAGGAGTGCTTGAATATGATGTACATGTATATAAAGTATGCTACCCTGTTTTTGTGGTGGTGGTAAAATGAGGTTCGTTAGTGAAATTGGTGTAGTTATGGCTTTGGAAGTACTTGTTGATGTTGTTGTGGTTATTGTTGTGTTGATTAATTAGAGCCGAGATGGATTCTCAGGGTGGTCTATTTTAAGAGGAAATGTTTCTATTTGTAGAATGCAGCTAATCTTTCCTCTTATTTTCATGGAAAGTAAGTAAATAAACAACCTCACATGAGTCATTTTGGAGAATATGTTGAAACGAATCAACTAATGTGTACTAGGAATAGGAGATATTATATATGGCATAAGAAAGCTCTCAAGATTTTTTGCCCATATATCAACCCTCCTAACTAGAAAATAAGCATGAACTTAAAAATCTTGCTCAACTGAATTGTGCACATAAGCAGATTGTTTGGTTCAATATATGCAGTTTTAATGAACGATAAATGAAATATGTAAGTCAAGCTGGTTCACAGGTACAAGGTCTCAAAGTAGCTGAATCGGGGGGAAAATCATAAAATGTATGATGAAAAGTATGAAAGTATCAAGAAAGGGATAATGATTAATTCTGATATACCTAAAGGAAAGAAACAACATATGCTGAATTGAAGTGTTGGAGTTTAACTACAACAGTAAAGAAGCAATGACTTCGATTGAAGAAGGAGTAGAGGTCTAACTCAAGAGAGTTTGTATTGAGGCATAGTTGATCATGGATTAATATAGTCGCCCCTGCTTATTTGATGTGGATTTGAAGTGAACTGTAGTCAACATTTGAACTAGTTTGCCTGTGATTATAAGTTTCAATGGTTAATTTAGAGGTAAATCTGGAATTGAGAGTTAGTGGCCTGGATAAGTTGAAGTCTGTTATGTGAAGATATTTTGAAGTTTTTTTCATACAAGTACTGTACGAGTCATTTGGTAAGATTTGAGCCAAGGGCTTCACTGGACCTCTTTCTTTCTACATAAGAATCTTGGCACAACCTACAATCTCTTTCTTATGACAACTGCAGCTTCATTATTGTTATTATGAATTTAAGATGAATGAACACACAGACTAGTTGCACCAATTGTAACAATATCCAATGGATGTCTCAAGATTGCTGCTATCATATTGAGTCAACCAATGCCTTCTAGCGTGATCTTATCTTTAAGTTGACTGTTAGCTCTCAAAACTTCAAGTTTTAAGTCATAAACTGTCACATGTCCATAAATGTGTTCATTTATATGTTATTGCTACGGCTACATGCTTAAAAATCAGTTTGTTAGAATTTGCTTACATATTCCCATTCCCAGGGTGTTGCTTTACTGGTATAAGTCTTAGAAGCCATGGTTTGTTTGCCTTGTTGCTCATGGAATCTATATGAAAATCGAGAGTATAAATGTGAATAGTAGTACTAAAGTTATCGGTATTGTTGGATTTAAATTCCATGTCCAGATTCACGTGATATGTCTTCGAAGTTTGTAAATTGTAAGAACATATAATAATAATTATTTTGATCTCATGTATGACTTTGTCTTTACATATGAATATTTTACTTATGTTTGGGATTTGTGGTGATGATTTTGTGCATATGACCTACTCCGGAGTTAGGCTATTTGACGGTGGGTTCAGGTACGGTGGTTTTTAGCGCCCATCTCACTTGTCAGTTATATGATGTTTGATGCTACGCTGGGTGAGTATGGGGATGGTGATGCATAGCTCCCAACTCAATTATGCTAAGTTGGCGTATGAGACATGATGATATACGAGACAGGGATGGCAACATGTAACACCTGGCTCAGATGATATGTGAGACAGGGATGGTGACACGTAATACCTGGCTCACTGGCGCAGGAGTACAGGGATGGCGATGCATAGTGCCTGGCTCACTTGTGCATTATGCTGTATTTGAGTGAGTACAGGGATGGTGATACGTAGCTCTTGGCTCACTATACCACCTTTGTATTGTGATATGCTATGTATGAGTTTAGGGGCAGCGATACGTAGTGCCTGGCTCATTTATGTGTGCTTGATATGTGTTGGAGGTTTGGAGGTTTAAATCTTTCTGGTGCTGTGTGTGAGTTGAATTCTGAAACTAAATATTTTTGATACTCTTGATTATGCATTTATATTCCGTACCCCTCTTTTAATTAATACTTAGGTTTATATTCTATACATTTTGCTTTACTTATTCTATACGTATTTCGTACTGACCCTCTTTATTCGGGGGCTGCGTTTCATGCCCGTAGGTACCGACGTACAGGTTAGAGATTCTCCAGTTTAGGATTTCCACCTGCAGTCTGAAGTGCTCCCTTTGCTCCAAAGCCTGTTCTCGGTATATATACTTGTTGATTATTTTGCATATACGCTATTCGAGGATACGACGGAGCCCTGTCTCGTCCTACAATTCCATTGTTCATTTAGAGGTCTGTGGATGCCTGTTTATGTGGGTTCTGCCTAGTCTATATAAAGATATATGTATATTGTCTGGTTTTGTATTTGCGTCTGAGTGTCCAATTCGGGCACAAGTCACGGCTCACGGGGTTGGGTCGTGACACTATGCTAGACTATAGGTGATCCCCTCATCACACAATCACAAGTGCAATATGGAAGACTATATCTTGTGCTGGACTATGAGCAAAACCCTCAATGCCCTGTGCTGGACTATGGGTGATCCCGTCAACACATAATCAGGAATGCAATACGGAAGAGCATACCATGTGTTGAACTACAGGCAATATCCTCAGCACCCTGTGCTAGACTATAGGTGGTCCCCTCAGCAGACAATCAGGAGTACCATACAGAATCAGTTCCAAAAACATAGCAGGTCTCTCAGTATCCGACAACCCAGCTGGCAGACAAGCAATCAACCCAAATGAACGTCTCAATAGGAGTAGTGTAGAATCATGTCTACTTGTTGACAAGTACATACCCAGCTGGAGACATGCAAGTATCTAGAATAATCATAACTAGACCAACAATGTCTAGACACGTTAGTGATTGTAACTAGTTCTCCGAGCAGAATAACATATAGTCTAGCTGGTAACAGAGACAACTCGCATAGGCAATTATGTGCAGACTCACTAATAATGTAACAAACTGCTATACAAATGGTACTCCTAAGGGATAACTCACACAATCAATATCTCAAAAATATGTGACCCAATAAATCCCACAAGAAGAGGCATACATCTCTTTAATAGAGTTACATCCCCATCTCTATCTCACTAGAGGTGTAGCAGCATCATATCTCATGTCAATAGTCACAATGCCTAGTCAAAGGCACAAACAACAACATTTCATAGAATATAGCTTGTTACCTAGTACCAAGTAAAGTTAGCAAGTGTATAATAGCTAACAACCGTATATCTAGGCATATATGTCACAGAAATCGTATTGAATCATGTTTAACTAGAGACAAGTATATTACAACTAGCCAATCACAAGTATTCAGAATAATAAGGGAGTCATAGTTGTGTCACATGTATCCAGAACAATCAGGGTTGTCAGAACCACGCATATACCAGAGCAAGTCCCCAGCACAAAGTATAATCAACAACGAGTCTCATAACTATGATATCTCTGTAGCACCAGGCTACACCCACATACACACAAAAGCCAATCTAGAGTACCCACTTGTCACATGGCATCAACCTATATCCAGCCACTACCAGAACTTTCTGTAATTTAACAGAACCAGAACACAGTTAATACAATAGCTACAACTAATATAGTACCTTACACAATAATCAATATCTCATATCATCATATATATATCACATACTCAGTAAAACCAGTCTATATACAACATATCTCAACTCAAATATCCACATATTTAAGCTCAATCTAAGGTTTAAGGAAGCCTAGCCTACCTAAAAGGCAAATCCACACGTTCTAGATCATTCCACATAATGTTTTCCTCCCTGATGACCTCCAAAGGTCACTCAGCTATCAAAATATGAGTCACAATATCAATATGATTATTTTGCCTATAATATCTCAAGAAACAGGGAAGATACGTTAACTGCGACTAAAATGGGAAAAAAATGGGGCCCGCATCCAAAATGCCAAACCAATCTCCATAAAATAATTTTTGCATCACCTCGATCCTATATCCAAAAATTAAGCTCAAAACCGAGACTCAGAACAATCAGAAACAACCCAAAAACAAATTACATTTTTTATCAGAAGGTTGCATATATGTACACTAGGTTTTTGGCCAAATTTCTTAAAAATACAGTCAAATTAAAAGAATATGAATATAGCATGACGTAGCTCACAAAAAGTAGTATAGTTTAGACCCAAAAAATACAATGTGTCTAGTAGCTAAAATTGTGTTTTTGCACCAAATGGAGCTCTATCAATTAATTCTGACATTAGAACGATGTGGGCTATCCAAAAACACACAAAAAATAGATCCAAATTTTATCAAAATCTAACTCAAAATGGATAAGAAATCACATTTCAAAATTTTGAAAGATATATTCAATACTAAAGCAGGAAAATGTCAAATTTTACCTGACGCGCCAAAATCAATTTCCGACACTTCCACGATGTTCCTCTTGGAAAAATACACAAGTTAACCTTTTGAATCACCCAAATCGGATCAAAATTGAAGGAGAAATTGTGGGTAAAAGTTTGCAATTGTTTTCTCACGATTCTGAAAAATAGAGTACATATATATCCTCTTTTACCAACTTGCCATGTGGTGCCTTGTGGCTGGGCCATGTCATCACCTTTTAATTTTCAGCATCCACTCAAACTTAATTTTGATGCCCTGGCCGGCTCCATCCGGTGTTGCAAAAATACAATTCATACATGAAATCTAATTGAAAACGCCATTTTGAACTCAATGGTGTAGTTGAATTCCCATCGGTGGTCGCTTTATTCCAATATGGGTCCCATTTTCTAATAGTGAAATCTACCGAAAGGCCCAAAACACACTCGAAAACCTCGGGAACCAAATGACAGGTTCTCCTAGACCAAACTCGACGTTTCGAATCCAAAGTGCAGTCAGAATTTTCATTTGGAGCATGTTTCTCAAGGATGTTGACTAAAGTCAACTATTGACCCATTTCGAAGGCTACATTTACAAAACTTAACATAATTGCACCAAACATGCTCCTAGCCTAATTTAGCCATTCTGGAGTTGATAGAACTGTCAGAATTCTGCTCTAAGGCCATTTGCTAGGACTTTATCTAAAAATTCATTTTACCATTATAATCTTTGTTTAACTCGAAACACCACATAAATGTCTAGCGTTTCACCCAATGGCTGAACAATCAGTATCTATAAGTTACAAATAGCCCGTAGTCACTATGCAAATGCTCAAACTGATAAAATATTCTCGAAACCACAAAAATGACCTGGAGGGTCATTACAATACTTTCAAATAGTGAAATAATAATATATGATATTTTTGAGACATGACAAAAACATGAAGACCAATTATAAATGAGGATGCTGGCTACATATTTTTTAAAAACATAACATTAAGTGATATTCACCTCAGGTATTCTCGAATAGTAAATATACAATACTACAACTTGTTATTTGAATTACTTTCAATCTTCTTATTTTATGTAGATGAAGAAGACACATTGTTCAGCATCATTCATTTATTTAAGAATTATGAGTGATAATAACATTAACTAAGGAATTTAACACATATTTTGTATAAGATCTTCTAAGCGAGTCCCCAAAATTGAAGGTTAAATGTGTTTAAAACATATTATCAAACTCTTAGGATGCAAGCTCACAAAATTAGGCCCCACACATATGTGTCGTGGTGTTTTGCCCATACCCAGCCTGGAGGCTAGTTCCAAATGCCTTTGAACAAAATACTGCTGCACCTATATATGTTGAAGCAAATTAAGTTGAGATTCTAGAGGTGAAAAGTATATTCTATCAAAGGACCCTAATTTGGACCAAGGGGATGGGGTGGGCTGAGCTCAAACGCGCAAATTTTCTAAACCACCCCGCCCTATATGATAACTTTTTTTCATTTTCAATCCACCCCGCCCCACATAGACCCGCCCGCATAAACTCCCCCCCTTAAAATTTTAAGTTCTTTTATTTTTTAATTAAATTTAAATAAAAAATGAAAATTCATAATTTTTTTAACAAAAATTTCACTAATTAACATCTCAACAACTAATTAATTATTTTTATTTGACATTTCAATAATTATTTTTTAATCGTTAATTAAAATCCTCCAATTAATATTTCAATCACTAATAAATTACCGGACATGTATAGTTCAAATTTTTAGAAAAAAAATAAAACTAAAGTCAATGTTTAATACAAAAAGTTTATATCTTTGATTTTTACTAATTACAAATATTTAATTTTCTTCGAATTCCTATTTGGATCTTTAAATTCTCGACCTGCCGCACCCTGCATTAATTTTAAAAATAGTTACTTCAACCCGCCCCACACCACATAACTTTAAACCTACCCCACCCCGCAACTCTAAACCCGCCTCATACCTGCTCCGTCCAGTCCCATTGCCATCCCTATGGACCATTAACATTATGCAAGAAAGTTCGACTAGGTACAAACTTAAATTACAATCAATGTATGGCATAATTTAAGGGATAATTTAAAATATGTAGTAAAAGTTATTAGTTTATAAAAATATAGTTAAATTTTCTTATTTAGCCATGGTTTATTTTTATTTAATCACGATTGAATCATGGCAACGTAACCTTTTCTGTATTTTTGTATTAGCTACAATTTGACTGTGGCAAAATTACTTTTTTTAAAAAAAAAAACTTTTTGGCAACTTACGGTTGAATAGTGTATATGTAATGTATTAATGTCGCCTAGATGGTGCATAAACATGTATGCGTATTGTATAAATGGTGTATGAACATGTATATATAATGTATAAATAATTACACAATGTGTCAATATTTATATAAATAGTTATATAAAGAATATGTAATATATAGATATTATATAAATAGTTATATCATACATGTAATGTGTCAATATTGTATAAAGTATGTATAAACATGTATCAATATTGTAAAAAATAGTATATACGCATGTATATATGATGTACAAATAATAATGTCGTGTATATGTAATATATC
>DF358832.1:0-67676 GCA_000787875.1 Solanum virginianum | reverse complement strand
TATCGATGTTGAATAAATGTGTATTAAATTATATAAAAATAAATATGTAATATATCGAGATTTATTTGCCTATCACACATTCTCAATTTAACACAATAGCAACAATAATATAAATGTTCATTTCTCATGGAAAAAAGTGAAACAATTAGAAAATATATTTTTTTCAAAAAAAGAGCAACCAATGTGACACCCAGCGAAATTACCAAAATACCCCTAGAAAGGAACCATGAACTTAACGCATCTTCACATGCTCCATTAACAAATTCGAGATCGAATTTGCAATTGGCGCAAAATATTGAGTGGGAAAATGGTCTCGACTCAATTTTAGAGCAACTGAGTCGAATTAAAATTTTGGCTAATTAATTCCGGGCAGTGAGGATCCGTGCCCAAGGTGCGATACGCCAGGGACGCGGATCCACACTTAGTTTTTTTTTGTTTTTCGTCGATGGAAAGAGAATTTTGCAAAAAGTTGAAAAATATATATGTCCTCACCTGAGGCGCGATGCGGACATATATTATTTTTCTATTTTTTCTCTTTTATTAAGGAGGGGTAGTTCCAACCTTTCCCACCTTTCTTAGATCTTAATTAGTCAGTTTTCACCCGATTTATTTTGAACAGTATCTTCTTCATAAACATTAGAATAAGTTCAAGAAACGTCAAGCGTAAAACCAAGAACTAGTTAGGGCTTTCAAGAATCTCTTCAAGTCTTCCAAGAACATTTTTTCTAGGTATGTAAGGCACGCTGAAGATTATTTTATTAATGTTTTAATATCTAAAATCCCCAATTTCTACCCAAGATTATGTTTTCAATGTGTAGTCAAGATTTCCTCTGGTACTAGCTAATTTCATACAAATGTTTGTTCATGCATTCCTCTTGATGTATAATTATGACTTTTACTAATTTTAGCATGCAGTTACATTATTGAACCAAGATTTATAGCTATGGATGAACTTCTATAAATTTCTTATGTATTTCATGGAACAGTAATAAAGCTTACAGTTTGAACAAAGTTTAAGAAGTATTTTTACGATTTGCTCTTGCGTTGTAGCTGAGTAACCCAATATATTTTAAAATACTTGAAAAGATACTAGTTTCAGTCAAGCCAAAGAGTCAAGATGAGAAAGTTAGAAAGCCAAGTTGTATACATTGACAAGTTTTATGTCTTAAAGTTATGAGCTATACATAAGTACTTTTAGGAGTAGTATTGAGCATCGATATGAGTGGGAGTAGAATTAATAACTCAAACTCATAAGCTATGTAGCCACCATAGGATGAGACTGTACTAAGGTACACTTCTCACTAGCCACTGAGATGGCCTTGTTTTGGGATGGATCCACTCCCCTAGTTTTTCATCCCCTACCCCAGAAAAGTACGGGATGGATCTGCCAGCATGGGCAAGATGTTGTATCACCACAAAGCTCATAGTGATGGTTGTCGGTTTGAGAAACTCCCCAAGTTAAAGTAAGTTAAGTTACTCTCACAGATTTTCAACATGTTTATTTTCTGTATATAGAGCACTTATTACTTATGTTATACATATTTTGAGGTATGAATTATTTTACCTTGAGAAATGTTGCATTATCCTGAGTTTTGTTTTGGCCATTTCACATACCGTACATTCCACCTACTAAAGTCCTTAGGACCTGCATCATGTTTTGATGCAGTCGCAGGTGATAGAGTCCCTCAACACCTGCTTCTTTGAGGACCAGGCATCTTCTAGTTATCGATGAGGCCTCGTCTCAGTCAGGGGCTCTTGAAGTGATCTATGTTTCTTTTCAGTATTTTATTTTAGTTGTGGCTACCTTGGGGCTTGTCCCGGTAGTCGTCCAGATTATTCTAGTTTGAGGTTCCATAGATAATGTGTTCAGTACTTCAGTTATTGTTTATTTCAGTTATTATGGAGATACTCTTCATTCCAGTTTTATTTAGACAGTTTACAAGTTTTAGCTTGTTATTTAAAGTCTTTGCACCATGAATTAAGTCTTCTGCTGAGTAAGTACCCAGTTCAAGTGGTTCACTTAGGACCAGTAATGGTTCTGTGTGCTAGTTACATCTAGGGTATAGGCTTCGGATGTGACAAACTTAGTGTCAGAGCACATAGTTCAAGAGTCCTAGGGAGTCTATGGAACCGTGTCTAGTAGAGTCCGTATTATGGGTGTAAAGTTCACCACATCTATAATAGGGAGGCTACAAGGCATTAGGAAGTGTCACCATTAATTATTATTCTTTTTCTCGTGCTTCAGAGTTTACCTCTGTTAAGTCCCTCCTCCTGCTATCTTTTTCAAATCATGCCTCCACGCAGAGCCGACAGACCAGTAAGGGGCAGATGGCGCTAAGCCAGGAGAAATGCAACCAGCCTAGCCCAGTTCCTGAGGGACTTAGAGGTCCAGCTGTGCCTGTTGAGCAGCCACAACAAGCAGATATCTCTAATGCTGAGCTTCACCAGGCCATCCAAACTTTTGCTCAGGCAGTTACTACTCAAGGAGGTCACCAGCAAAATGGTAGGAATGATGAGTTGGATACCACCAAAGTTCGTGAGTTCCTGAGGATGAACCCACCTAAATTCAGAGGGTCTAATGTGAAGGAGGATCCCGAGAATTCTATTGAGAAGCTCCAGAAATTGTTCTAGGTTATGCATATTTGTGATACTGAGCAAGTTGAGTTGGCTGCCTACCAGCTCAAAGGAGTAGCTAGACTCTAGTTTGATCAGTGGAAGGAAGACAGGGTAGGAAGGGCACCAACTTTGAGTTGGGCAGTATTGGAGGAGGCCTTTCTAGGATAGTACTTTTCCAAAGAGATGAGGTAGGCTAAGGTGAGGGAATTTCTGAATTTGAAACTGGAGAATATGAGTATGCAGGAGTTAAACCTCAAGTTTACTCAGCTGTCGCATTATGCTCCAGCTATGGTGGTAGACATGTCTACTAGGATGGATCTATTCAGGACAGGGCTTTCTAGGATGATTGAGAGAGGGCAGGAATGTTATGCTGATTGGGGACATGGACACAGACCGTTTGATGACTTATGTGTAACATGTAGAAGAGGAGAAAATGTAGGATAGGGAAGAGTTCAGAAGCAAGAGGGCCAAGACATTAGGCCAGGAGACACGTAAGAGAGGGGCTAGAGGTGGAAATTACTCATCCATTCAACCTAAGATATCGGGACCAACACCTTCATCTACCAGTGCACCTCCATCAAGGGTTAGAAATGAGTAGGGATCACTAAACCGCAGGTTCCTAGGCAGCTAGTCATAGGGTGGCATAGCTCCAGGATCAAACTGTTATCCCATTTGCGGTTAGTGTGGTAGGTCTCATCCCGATGAGTGCCTTATAGGCACGAATGGTTGCTATAAATATGGTCAGGTGGGACACTTCTTGAAGGATTATCCTATGGGGAGGCAGAACTTGAGAAATAACAGATCACAATCAGTTTCTTTAGCACCGCAGGGTAAGCTAATTCAGAGGGGCACCATATCAGGAGCAGGCGGGGGCACAAACTGCTTATATGTCATGGCCACCAGATAGGAGCAGGAGAACTCACCAGATGTGGTTACCGGTATACTCAAAATATTTACTTATGTTGTCTATGCATTATTAGACCCAGGTGCCACATTGTCATTTGTGACTCCCTATGTAGCCATGAAGTTTGGGGTCAATCCAGAATGTCTTCTTGAGCCTTTCAGTGTTTCCACTCCTACTAGAGAGTCTATTATAGCCCAAAGGATTTATAGGGGTTGCCCAGTATCAGTTTATCATAAGAAAATCATAGCTGATTTGGTCGAGTTAGACATGGTAGATTTCAATGTCATCCTAGGCATGGACTGGCTACATGCTGGTTATGCTTCCATAGGTTGCAGAACTAGAGTAGTCAAGTTTCAGTTTCCTAATGAACCAATCCTAGAATAGAAGGGTAACTCAGTTTTTCTTAAGGGTCAGTTTGTCTCATATCTCAAAGCCAGTATGTTAATTTCTAAAGGGTGCATATACCACCTAGTCAGAGTTCAGGATTCTCGTGCTAAGGCACTATCCCTTTAGTCTGTCCTTGTTGTGAATGAATTCCCTGAAGTCTTTCTTGAGAATCTTCCCAGAGTCCCTCCTAACAGGGAGATAGACTTTGGGATAAATATTCTCCCAGACACTCAGCCTATATCCATTCCTCCATATCGTATGGCTCCTTTGGAGCTAAAAGAGTTGAAGTTGTAGTTGAAAGATCTCTTAGATAAGTGTTTCATTAGACCAAGCGTCTCACCTTAGGATGATCCAGTTCTCTTCGTGCGTAAGAAGGATGGTTCTCTTCGAAGGTACATAGATTACCGTCAGTTGAATAAGGTCACCACAAAGAATAAGTATCCTCTTCCCAGAATTGATGACCTATTCGACCAACTTCAGGGTGCCACTTGTTTCTCCAAAATAGATCTCAGATCTGGGTATCATCAGCTTAAAGTTAGAGAGAGAGAAATTCCTAAGATAACTTTCAGAACCCGTGATGGTCATTTTTGGTCATGTCATTTGGACTGACGTATGCACCAGCAGCACTCATAGACCTTATAAATAGGGTGTTGAGGCTGTACCTAGATATGTTAGTTTTTGTGTTCATAGATGACATCTTGATCGATTCTTGTAACAAGGAGGAGCATGTTGACCATCTCAGAATTATCCTTCAAATCCTTAAGGATCAGTAGCTTTATGGAAACTTCTCCAAGTGTGAGTTTTGGTTAGCATCTGTGGCATTTCTAGGGCACATAATGTCTGGTGAAGGTATTTAGGTTGATTCCTAAAAGACTAAGGCAATAAAGAATTGGCCAAGGCCCACAACTCCAATAGAGATAAGGAGTTTCTTGGGCTTGGTTCATAGAGGGATTTTCTTCTATCTCAGCTCCTTTGACTAAAGTCACTCAGAAGAAAGTTAAGTTTAAATAGTTAGACACTTGTGAGAAGTGTTTCCAAGAGTTGAAAACTAGGCTGACCACAACCCAGTCTTATCCCTACCCAAAAGAGTTGATGACTTTGTGGTATATTATGATACTTCCAGACTTGGGTTGGTATGTGTATTGATGCAGAGAGGCGAGGTGATAGCATATGCCTCCAGACAGCTTAAGACTCATGAGAAGAACTACCCAACTCATGATCTTGAGCTAGATGCTATGGTGTTTGCTCTAAAGATCTAGAGGCACTATCTTTATGGTGGGCATGTGGATGTATTCACGGACCACAAGAATTTGTAGTATGTATTCAGCTAGAAGGAGTTAAATTTGAGGCAGATAAGATGGTTGGAGCTGCTAAAAGATTATGACATGAGCATCCTCTATCACCTAGGTAAAGCTAATATAGTTGATGATGCTCTTAGCAGGTCCACCATAGGAAGTACTACTCACATTGAGGATGGAAAGAAAGAATTAGCAAAAGAGGTGCACAGACTAGCCCGTTTGGGGGTGCAGATTGAAGATTCCGATGAAGGTGGTGCCATTATCAGAAATGGGGCAGAGTCATCCTTAGTGGTGGAGGTGAAAGAAAAGTAAGACAGGGGTCATATCCTTCTCTAGTTGAAAGAAGATGTTCAGAAACAGAAAGTATTAGTGTTTGCAAAAGGGGAAGATGGAGTCTTAAGGTACCAAGGCAGGTTGTGTGTGCCAAGTGTTGATGGCCTTAGAGATAGTATATTGGATGAATCTCATAACACCAGATACTCTATTCACCCTAGTGCAAAAAAGATGTATAGAGATTTGCGAGAAGTCTATTGGTGAGGTGACATAAAGAGGGACATTACAGAGTTCGTGTTTGGATGCTCGAATTGCTAGGAAGTTAAGGTAGAGCACTAGAGGCTTTGTGATGTGGCCCAGAACATTGAAATTCCAGAATGGAAGTGGGATATGATTAACATGGACTTTATAACAGGTTTACCTCGATCCCATAGACAACATAATTCAATATGGGTTATAGTAGATAGAATGACCAAGTCAGCTCACTTTCTACCTATCAAGACGACTAACACAACAGAGGACTATGCCAAACTTTATCTTAAGGAGATTCTTAGGCTACATGGGGTCTCTGTATCCATCATTTCAGATAGAGGAGCTCAGTTCATAGAACAATTTTGGAAGTCTATTCAAAAAGGACTTGGTACAAAGGTAAATCTTAGTACAACTTTTCATCCATAAACAGATGGCCAAGTGAAGCAAACCATACAGACCCTTGAAGATATGTTGAGGACATGCGTGAGAGACTTTAAAGTTAACTGGGATGATCACTTACCCTTAATTGAGTTTTCGTACAATAACAACTTCTAGGCTAGCATACAGATGGCCCCGTATGAGGCCCTTTATGGGAGAAGGTGTAAATCACCCATTGGGTGGTTTGACCTGGGTGAGGTAGGATTAATAAGGCCAGATCTAGTCCACCAGGCTATGGAGAAGGTGAAGGTTATCTAGGAAAGCCTAAAGATAACCCAGAGTCGGCAAAAGTCTTACACTGATGTTAGGAGGAGAAAGTTGGAATTTAAAGTAGGTGATTAGGTATACTTGAAGGTATCATGGATGAAAGGGGTTATGAGATTTGGGAAAAAGGGGAAGTTTAGTCCACAGTATGTTGTCCCTTACCAGATTCTAAGAAGGGTTGGTAGTGTAGCTTATGAGTTGGAGTTACCAGAAGAGTTAAGCGCTATACACCCAGCATTTCATATTTCTATGATTAAGAAATATTTGGGAGATCCCTCTCTAGTTGTCCTTATTGGAAGTGTTGGGAATAAAGATAATTTGTCCTATGAAGAAGTCCCGGTGCAAATACTCGACCAATAATTTTGCAAGTTGAGGACCAAGGAGATAACTTCGGTAAAAGTGTTGTGGAGAAACCAATTCGTGGAAGAAGCCACATAGGAAGAAAAAGAAGATATGAAGGCTAAGTATCCATACTTGTTCATTGGCCTAAATGAGGACCTTGAAGGTAAACTTTCGTAACTGATCTCAAAGACTTATATTTGTTTAAGTGCAGTAACCTTTTTGTCATGAGCTAAACTTTTCATATCGTTATTATTCGAGGACGAATGATCCCAAGGGGGAGAAATTGTCACACCTAGTAAAATTACCAAAATACCCCTAGAAAGGAACAATGCGCAAAATGCATCATCCCATTCTCCATTTGCAAATCTGAGACTGGATTTGCTATCAACGCAAAACATTGGATGGGAAAATGGTCTTGACTCAATTTTAGAGCAATCGAGTCGAATTAAAATTTTTGCTAATTAATTTTTGGGCAGTGACGATCCGCGCCAAAGGCACGATGCACTAGGGACATAGATCCATACTTAAGGTTTTTTATTGTTTCTCGACGGGAAAAGAAATTCACGAAAAAAATGAAAAATATATATGTCCGCGCCGGAGGTGCGATGCGAACATGTATTATTTTTTTGATTTTTGCTCTTTTATTAAGGAGGGATAGTTTCGACCTTTCCCACCCTTCTTAGACCTTAATTAGTCAGTTTTTACCCTATTTATTCATAAAACGCAGTATCTTCTTCATAAACGTTAGAGTAAGTTTAAGAAACGTTAAGCGTAAAACAAAGAACCAGTTAAGGCTTTCAAGAATCTCTTCAAGTCTTTCAAGAACTCTGTCCCCAGGTATATAAGGCCCTCCAAAGATTATTTTATTAATATTTTAGTATCTAAAATCCCCAATTTCTACCCAAGATTATATTTTCAAGGTTGTCAAGATTTCCTCGAGTACTAGCTAATTTCATAAAAATGTTTGTTTATGCATTCCTCTTGATGTATAATCATCACTTTTACTGATTTTAGCATGCAATTACGTTATTGAACAAAGATTTATTTCTATGGATGAACTTCTGTCAATTTCTAATGTATTTCATGAAACAGTCATAA
Source organism: Solanum virginianum (assembly GCA_000787875.1). Classification (NCBI taxonomy): domain Eukaryota; kingdom Viridiplantae; phylum Streptophyta; class Magnoliopsida; order Solanales; family Solanaceae; genus Solanum; species Solanum virginianum. The sequence goes on along the minus strand of DF358832.1, from coordinate 59,804 downwards.
AGCTTACAGTTTGAACAAAGTTTAAGAAGTATTTTTACGATTTGCTCTTGCACAATAGCTGAGTAACCTAGTATGTTTTAAAATACTTAAAAAGATACTAGTTTCAGTCAAACCAAAGAGCCAAGATGAGAAAGTTTAGAAAGCTAACCTGGGCTAACTCCTCGAAAGACCAAAGATATATATATATATTGAGAAGTTTTATGTCTTTAGGTTATGAGTTATACATAAGTATTTTGAGGAGTAGTATTGAGCACCAATACGAGTGAGAGTAGAATTAATAACTCAAACCCATAAACTACGTAGCCAGCGTAGGATGACACTATACTAAGGTACACTCTGTACTAGCCACTGAGATGACCTAGTTTTGGGATGGATCCACTCCCCTAGTTTTTCGTTCCCTACCCTGGCAAAGTATGGACAGCTCTGGCAACGCGGGCAAGATATTGTATTACCACAAAGCTCATAGCGGTGGTTGTCGGTTAGAAAAACTCCCTAAGTTAAAGTAAGTTAAGTTGTTGTCATAGATTTTCAGCATGTTTATTTTTAGTATACAGAGCACTTATTACTTATGTTATACATATTTTGAGATATGAATTATTTTTCCTTGAGAAATGTTGCATTACCCTGAGTTTTGTTTTGGCTATTTTACATACCGCACATTCCATGTACTGACGTCCTTAGGACCTGCATCGTTTTGTGATGCAGACACAGGTAACAGAGTCCCTCAGCACCTACTTCATTGAGGACCAAACATCTTCTAGTTATTAGTGAGGTCTCATCTCAGTCAGGGGCTCTTGAAGTTATCTATGTTTCTTTTCAGCATTTTATTTTAGTTGTGGCTACCTTGGGGCCTATCCCGGTAGTCGTCCAGATTATTCTAGTTAGTGGTTCCATAAATAATGTGTTAAGTACTTCAATTATTGTTTATTTCAGTTATTGTGGAGATGCTCCTCATTTCAGTTTTATTCAGATAGTTTAGAAGTTTTAGCTTGTTATTTAAACTCTTTCCACCATGAATTAAGTCTTTCGCTGAGTAAGTAGCCAGACCAAGTGGTTTGCTTGTGACCAACATTGGTTCTGAGTGCTAGTTACGTTTAGGGTGCAGGCTTAGGGCGTGACAACCAATAAATCCAAAAAAACTATTTTTTTAAATACTAAGATTGTAAAGATTGCAAAAACTGGTCATTCACAATCACTGATGAAGGATTCCTCAAAAAGTTAAGGATTAGTAATCCTTTTTAGAAATTGAATGGATTCAGTCTTATATATACGCAAGGAAGGTAATAAAAAAAATGAGTTCTTCTTTCTTTTATCACTTCGGATCCCTGTGAAATGAAAGTCTTATTATAACACCCCATAAAATTACTAAAATGCCTCAAACTTTATCATGCGCACAATGGGTCTTTACAAACTTTGATGAAAAATTCGAGACCAAGTTTGTGATCAATGCGAAAAACTAAGTCGAAAAATTGTTTTGACTCAGCTTTAACTTAAAAAACACGAATTATTTTTTTTAAGGAGAGACTAAAATAGTGAGATTTCCGTACCCCTTCTGCGACGCGAAGAGGATGCGAAACCACACTTATAGTTTTTTGAAATTTTGATGAAAATTGAGAATTCGAGAAAAATTGAAAAAAAAACACTAGTGCGCCTCGCACATTAGTGTATGAGGGAGCAATTTTTTTCTTTTAATTTGGGAAGGGCAATTTCATCCTTCCTGATATATTTTTACATCCCCAGGCCAGTTTTTAAATGTATAATTTGTACGAAAAGGGTTTTTAAACCCAAAATAATTCTAAGTCTTTTATTTTTATACAAGTTTTAAGAGAGAAGAAGGAGAGACAGGGTGAGGGTTACAAAGAAGTTTTTCAATTCTTGAAGAAAACATCTATTCTCAAGTATGTAAAGGCTACCCAAAAGTATGTAATTGATATTCCATGTGCCAATGTAAATTTAGGCTGAAAGATTCATGTCTAGAAGTCTTGATTTATGATTTTCTTGAAAGTTCTTGAATAATTGCTTTAAATTCTTGGATATTATCTTGAGTTCTAGTTTTCTTTCTATAAACTATAATTTTGTATCCTAAATTGATGATCATCATGTGTAAAGTTTATTGTATATTTACATTACTATGTGATTATGATTTAACCCGCGAAATTTCTCTTTGTAAAGACTTGAATGATAAACTTAGTGGGATGTCTAGAGCCTTAAATGTCTTAATGTGATGTCCAACTGAGTTTAAGTCTTGAGGTGAGTGTGTTGATGGTTGTGATAGCTGAAATAACTCTTGATAGAGTCGAATGAGTATACTTTCCCTTAAATTGGGTAGGTAGACTTTCCTGTGAGGTTGGGTGATGAAAGTTCTTGATGGATTGATAGACTTATGAGTATGTTGAGTCCTAGGAGAAGTATTAGCACCGAAATGGGTAAAATTGAGTCTTATACGAATCGATTAACTACGTGGCCAGTGTAGGAGAGGATTGGATCATGAAAGTGGATGTTTTCTTTGTCCCGAAATAGGACTTGACAGACTTTTGGATCCACTGACAGACTCGTCTTTTACCTCGGTAAGGTTCTGGATGGATATGGCAATGACATCTCTTCATTGTATCATTACCAGCTCATAGGTAGTGGTTGTTGATTATAGAAACTCCCAGATAGGTTTCATGATGATAGAACTCTGATGTGATGTGATTGTCTGATGTTGATGGATAACGAAGTGATAGAGTCTGGTTCTTACTCTGAGGTGAGGGTGAGTGATTGATGAGGGATTGTAGATTGTTTTCTTTTTACTTTAGCCCATTTTACATAAAGTACATTCCACGTACTAACACCCCTCTAGCGCTGCATCGTTTTATGATGCAGATTCGATAGACCGAGGACTTCAGTAACCCGATCGTTGAGGTTCAAAGCTCTCTATTCCAGACCGTGTGAGTCCTTCCCTAAATTCAGAGGATGTTTATTTTCTATTGACTTCTAGTCTTTTATTTGATATTGGTAGCCATGGCCTGTTATGGTACCATCTCAGACACTAGTGTAGAGATTTTATAGATGTAAACATTGATGTTGATGTCGAGGGTTCTCTTCCCTCTTACTTTCTTTCTTTATATTGAGATTTTCGTTACTCATTCTATTTCCATATGATTGACTGATATGGATAGTATGAGCCCACAGATAGGATATTATTTATTATTATTATGTTACTTTCTTCTGCTGATAAATGAATTGAATGATGGCAATGAGACTAGGTGGTCTGCTTGGGGACTAGCAATAGTCTCCAAGTGTCAGTCACATCCAGGGTACCCTTCCAGGGCATGACAAACTTGGTATCAGAGCCCAGAGTTTGAGTGTCCTAGGGAGTCTATGAAGCCGTGTCTAGTAGAGTTTTATTTACCCTCTTGAGGCATGACAAACTTGGTATCAAAGTATAGAGTTCAAGTACCAAGGGAGTCTATGACGCTTGTCTAGTAAAGTCTTGTTAATGGGTGTGTTGTGCACCACACTTCATAAGCAGGAGGCTATAGGACATTAGGAAATGTTATCCTTCTTCTATGATCTAAGTTCATGCTATAAAGTTAACTTGTGAAATTCTGCTTTTAACTTGTGCGCTTTACCTTTACAGAAAATGTCATGCAAGAGAACAGCCGCTCAAGAGATACCCCAGCTCCCATTGCTGAGAACACCCAATTGGAGGCTCCGGTTCAAACTGAGACCAGGAGATGGAGATGCCCTGCCAGGACTGCTGAAGTCCTGCAGGCACCCCTTGCTCAGCCTACAGAGGCAGAATTTAGTGGAACCATCACCATCTTGACTCAATTGGTGGCCTCATAGGGGAATAGCCAAGGTTCTCAGGCTCCTAGTTCCGGATCGCAATAGCCCTCAGTTGCAACCCAGCTCAAGGATTTTTTATGGATGAACCCGCCAGTGTAACGGGGTCGAAGGTGGAGGAGGAATAGCATAACTTCATTGATGAGATGTATAAGGTTCTGAGGGCTATGCATGCAAATAAGCTTGAGGGAGTTGAGCTTGCATCCTACTAGCTGAAGGATGTGTCTAATGTGTGGTACACTCTGTAAGAGGGGAGTAGAGGGGAAGATGCATAGCCTGCAACATAGGTGGAAGTTGAAGATGCCTTTCTTGATCACTTCTTTTCTCAAGAGTTGAGGGAAGCAAAGGCAGATGAGTTCGTGAATCTGAAACAAGAAGGGATGACTATGAAAGAGTATAGCCTTAACTTCATCAAACTATCAAGGTATACTCTGAAATGATGAAGGATATGAGGCAGAAGATGAGGAGATTTATGTCTGGCCTAGCAAGACATGTACAGAGAGACTATAAGGTTGCGTTGCTGATTCCTGACATGGACATCTCCAGACTTATAGTGTGTGACTAGCAGACAGAGGAGGATAAGAGGACAGATAGAGAAGAGCATCTGAGTAGGAAAACAAAGTCAGCGAGACATAAGCCTAGCCCGCAAAGACATAATAGAGGTGATAAATCTTATTTTCACAAGAGGTCATCACATCCCGCGCCCTCTAAAGCAAGTGCGCCCATGCATCCAACCAGGTATGAAAAGAAATCTCAGAGTTATCAGACTTTCAGAACCCCAGGCACCTAATCTCAAGCCAGTGTGAGTCAAAGGTATAAGGGGAAAGCCACCTTGCAACAAGTGTGGTAAGCTTCATCTGGGAGAGTGCCGTATGGAAAGGATGTAAGTTATGCTTATGGTCAGGTTGGTCATTTCAGCTATGAGTGCTCGAAGAGGAGGTGAGGAGAGGGGAGCGAAGCGGCAGAGCTCAATCTTCGATAGTACCCCCAGTAGGTAATCAGCAGAGGGGCACTACTACTACGGGTACAAGAAGGCGGGATAAACTTCCTTTATGCTATAGGTAATCGACAGAAGTAGGAGGCTGTAGCAGATATTATCACAGGTATGCTTCGTGTGTTTGCTTATGATTTCTATGCATTGATTAATCAGGATGTTACCTTATCTTTTATAACTCCTTATGTGGCTAGAAAGTTCAGTATCCTCCCCGAGTGTTTGCTTGAGCCCTTTTTTATCTCTACTCCTACTGGTGAATCTATCCTAGCTGAGAGGGTTTACCAGAATTGTGTGGTGTCTATTTATCATAGAGACACTTTAGCTGATTTGATAGAGTTGCAGAAGGTTGATTTTGATGTAATAATGGGCATGGATTCGCTTCATGCTTGTTATGCTTCTATTGACTGTAGAACCCGGATTTTCAAGTTCCAATTTCCTAATGAGCCTATATTAGAGTGAAAAGGGATTTCTATTGCCCTTAAGGGTAAATTTATATCCTATCTTAGAGCTAGGGAGTTGATATCCAAGGATTGTATTCACCACCTCGTGCGAGTAAAGTCTGATGATGTTGAATTTGCTACTCTTGAGTCAGTTTCAATTGTAAATGAGTTTCCTGAGGTATTCCACGTACTAACGCCCCTCTAGCACTGCATCATTTTATGATGTAGATTTGATAAACCGAGGACTTTAGCAGCCCGATCATTGAGGTTTAGAGCTCTCTATTCCAGACTGGGGTGAGTCTTCCCCTGCATTCGGAGGATATTTATTTTCTATTAATTTGTATTCTTTTATTTGATGTTGGTAGTCATGACCTGTCATGGTACTGTCTCAGACACTAGTCTAGAGGCTTCATAGACGTAGACGTTGATGTTGATTTCGAGGGTTCTCTTCCCTCTTACTTTCTTTTTTTATTTTGAGATTTTCATTACTCATTCTATTTCCTTATGGTAGACTAATATGGATAGTATGAGCCCACAGATAGGATAGCATTTATTATCATTATGTTACTTTCTTCCGCTGATGAATGAGTTGAATGATGGCAATGAGACTAGGTGGTCCGCTTAGGCACTAGCAATAATCTTCGAGTGTCAGTCACGTCTAGGGTACCCTCCCGGGATGTGACACTCATACACGATTTTAAATGAGAGAAGGAAGTGAAGAATCCTCTTTTCGACTAGCCATGAATTAACCGTGGCTAAATAGCACAAAATCGTGGCTAAATCACAGAAAATGTGACATTTCTATGCAAATTGAGTCATTTTGGGTAGTTTTATAAAGTTGGATAGAAAAGTGGTAAACAAATGTTATAGGTTGTTACATGGTGTAATTTCATATGCCCACTAAATATAGTGGTCTTAATTTTTTGCCCTTCATAAGAGAAGTCTTACAAAAATACCCTTTCTTGCACTTTAGTTGAATCAAAGTACATTTTTACCCTTTTATACCTTAATATTTTTTTTAAAAACTCTCTATGTTCAATTGCCTCTCAAATTTTTTATTTTTCCCTTTCTTTATTTTTTCTTTTATTTATTATTTCTCTTTTGTTTCTTTGTCCTTTTTTCTATTTCGTGTTTTTCTCTTTTTTTTTTCTTTTCTTTTTTTTTTGAACTTCTATTTTTTTCTCTTTCTTTATTTTTAATTTTTTTTTATTTTTTTTCTTTTTTTTGTTTTTCTTAACTTCTATTTTTTTCTTTCATTTTTTTTATTTATTTTTTTCTCTTCTCTTTTTTTTTCTTTTTTTCTTTTTTTCTATTTGTTTTTTCAAATCTTTTTCCATTCTATTAAATCATCAAGTTAAATTTTGCTTCTTAGACAAAAGTTTTTATGTTTCTCATAAGTTAGACTTAGTGAAAATTGAGAAAATTATTGTCATGAGATGCAACTTGTTATTTGAAAGTATTTGGGGACTAAGTCTTGCCTCCAAGGCAAAAGATATACTATATCATAAATCAAGACACAATGTGGTAGTATCAATTTCTAAACATGGAGAGTAACTTGTCATTTTGAAGTTTTTGATCTAAGTCTTCCTTCTTAAATAAGAGTTATAAAATATCTCATAAGTTAGACATAGTGAAATAGTGTAAACCATTGCCTATGAGGCATATGTTATTTTATTAACCCCTGTGCTATGTTCTACCTTTAAGGTGAAAGTTATTACGTTTCCCATAAGTTAGACTTAGTAAAAATGATGTAAAATATTGTCCATGGGCGTAACTTGTCCTTTTGAAGCCCTTGGCTGAGACTTGCCTCTAAGGCAAGAGTAATGGAGTATTTAATGAATCAATACATAATGTGGTGGTGTCAAGTCTTGCCCATGGGGCTTAACTTGTTGTTTGGAAAATGCTTGGACAAAGAAGTCTTACCTCTAGGGTAATAATTATGAAGTATCTCATAAATCAAAATAAAAAGTGATATTGTTAAGTCTTCTCCATGGGACTTAACTTATTTTTTTGAAGTCCTTGGGCTAAGAGGAGAGAGTTATACATAAATAATAAATCAAGACACAATGTAGAAGTGTCAAGTCGCGGTCATGGGTGGAGTTCTTGGTCTAAGTCTTGTCTCTAAGGCAAGAGTTATAGAGCATCTCATAAATCAATAGGGGTATGCAAAAACCCAACCAAACCGAACTGAAAAAAATGTTATTGGTTTATTGTTATTGGGTTACTGGATTTTTAATGTTTTTACAAAAAAAAATTATTGTTTTATCGGTTTGATTTTGATTTTTAGTATTGGGTAAACCGATAACGCATTAAGACTATAATAATTTACTACTTTATCCTTTCATAAATATTAAATATTAATAATAGTAACATCACTTGATACTAAATCGGTACTCTTAAGTCATATATTTGCTTGACTTTCAATGTATAACCCTTCTATTGGAAAGTAAATTAGAATACAAGGTCAAATATTGTATATTATTAAGTTTAGGTGTTTAATTGATTTGTTTGTTTTACTATATCTCATCATATTGCGTCAAATTGTTAGAAAAGTTGTATATTTATTTTATGACTATTTTCTTATTGGGTAAACCAAAAACCAAACCGTTAAGGACCAAAAATTAATAAATCAAAAACCGATAAAAAAATATCTTATTAGTTTGTTATTGGTTTAGCATATTTAAAAACTAAAAAGCGATAAATCAAACTGATAATGTATAAAATTGGACTGAATCGACCGATGCATACCACTGTAAATCAATATATAATATGATAGTGTCAAGTCTTGTCCGTGGGCTTAAGGTGTTGCTTGAAAGTTCTTAGACTAACAAGTCTTACCTCTTGGACAATAGTTATAGAGTATCTCATAAAATAAAACACAATATTATATTGCCAAATCTTATCTGTGGAGCTTAACTTGTTATCTCAAAGTCCTTGAGTTAAGAGGTAAGAATTATATATATGATAAATCAAGAGTCAATGTAGTAGTGTCAAGTCTCGCCATGGGTTGTAACTTTTGAAGCTCTTGGTTTCTGTCTTGCCTCTAAGGTAAGAGTTATAGAGCATCTCATAAATTAAGACATAATGTAGTAGTGTTAAGTCTTACCTGTGGGGCTTAACTTATTGTTTGGATGTCCTAGGACTAACAAGCTTACCTCTAGGGCAATAGTTATAAAGTATCTCATATATTAAAACACTATGTAATATCATCAAGTCTTGCTTACGAGGCTTAATTTGTTATTTTAAAGTCCTTGGGCTAAGAGGCAAGAATTATAGAATGTATGATAAATCAAGATACAATTCAGTATTTTTAAGTCTTGCCCATGGGGCGTAACTTGTGAAATTCTTGGTCTATATCTTGCCTTTAAGGCAAGAATTATAGAGAATTTAATACACCAATATGTAATGTGGTAATGTCAAATCTTGTTCATGAGGCTTGACTTGTTGTGTAGAAGTCCTTGACTAACAAGTCTTACTTTGAGGGCAATAGTTATGGAGTATCTCATAAATCAAAACAAAATGTGACATGTCAAGTCTTGCCCATGGGGCTTAACTTGTAGTTTTGAAGTCCTTGGATTAAGAGGCAAAAGTTATTATATGATAAATCAAAACAGAATGTAGTTATCATATCTTTTCCATGAGCTTAAGTTGTGAAGTTCTTGGTCTAATCTTGCCTCTAAGGCAAGAGATATAGAGCATCTAATAAATCAAGACATAATATGATGATGTCAAACCTTACCCTTGGATCTTAACTTGTTGTTTGGAAGTCCTTGGGCCAAGAGGCAAGAGTTAGAAATCATGTAATAGTGTCAAGTCTTGCCCGTCGGGTAGAATTTGTAAAGTTTGTGGTCTAGATCTTGCCTCTAAGACACGAGTTATAGAGTATTTCATATCAAAATACAAAAAAACTATGTCAACTCTTGCCCATGGGACGTCACTTATTCTTTAAAACTTTTTATGCTAAATATTACCTCTAAATAAGAGTTATAGAGTATCTCGTGAAATTATAAATCATATATATTCAAATAATAAATATGAAAAAGTTTTATCTTGAATCTTTGTACTTGAATTTAGAAATTATTTTATTTAAAAGAAATACAAAATGAGAAAAAAAAACAGAAAGAAAGAAATAGATAGAAGAAAAAACACAAGAGAAAATGAAAGAAATAAAGAATATCCTTCTTGTAAATTTTAAATGAGTAATTTGGACTATTCGATAACTACAATTATTTACTTATGGATAAGTTAAAATAATTAATTAAATTAGTAGACTAAATATTTTAAAAATAAAGTAGTGTACTTTTAGTATTTAAGGAATTAAAAATAAAAGAAAAGAAGAAAAGCAGTTTTGGGTGAAACTTGACCTGAGCGGCATAAATATGAGGAACGAGTATCTTCTGGTAAGAAATTTACCTCAGTTTCATACAAAATTAATGTTAAACATTTAATTCTAGTTTAGTATGTGAATGATTTGGGGTTATGTTACATTTTTGTTGAGTAAAAAGATATGAATTGGAATGTTGTAAGTGGATAGTGTGATGTGTTCCTTTTGGGTTGGTGAATAGAAAGGTTGGTAGCTATTGATAGGTTGATGATGGAATGACATAACTAGAGGAGTGATAATTTAATGAGATATATTAGTTCTTTAGAAATTTTTGTATTCTAGAGATCTAATGTTCATTCTTAATCCGACTGCACCATTTTTTTCCCTTGTAGTTTTATTCTATTTTTTTCCAGATTACTTTTATAAGTATCGTAATATAATTCAAATTTTCTATATTGAGATAGGTAATTAAATAGTAGGTGTATGTATTATATAATACCATTAAATTTATGGTATGTAGAAAAATTGAGATTTAACCCTAGGCTTAAAATTTTTGGGAATTGACTATGAAATTGATTAGTTTTGGGGTCTACACTAGATGTATAGCAATATGGGTATTGTTAGTTTTGAAATTTAATTATGAATTCTTATTTGACTAGACCTTGGTGTTTCGGATTCTATTCGAAAAGGGAAGGCTCAAGCCCTGCAGTGAATTTTCAATAACTAAGGTAAAGGGATTTCTCAACCTTTGTTAAGTATATAAAAACTTGTGCTTCCTTGTGTGAGGTGTTGAGAATGATTTAGAATTATTGAGTTAATGTTGATATTGTATCAAGACTATTTTGTTGTAAATTATGCCTTGTATGAAAATTCGTCATCTCCTTATTATAGTGTAAACATGTCTATTTGCATTAATTTTGGGACAAGGGTTATGCGAACCGAGAAAGAATAATAATTAAAGAGGATGTACCATTTCAAGGGATGTGTTGCATGCCATGACAGTTACTATATTTTGAGGGACATGTCGCATGCTATGATAGATACTATAATTCAAGGGTTGTACCACACGCTGTGATAAGTACTATGATTCGATGGTCGTGTCACACTCCATGATGAATGCATGGACTAAAAGTCTCCCATGGGTCTTGGACTGAGAGACAACGGGTGTGTATCACTAGGTTAGACATACATCATTATACCTAACATTATTCTATCGCATTGTATTGCACATCTTTATCATTTATGAATTGTTTTTGTGAAACTTGTGATGGATGCATTTGATTCCTTATGTTGTTGATCCATAATTATTGGTGGGATATTATTGAGCTATACGATATGTAAATTGTGAACTGTTAGGTTAGGCTGGTTTTTATGTAGGTTGTAGTTGTGAATGTTTGGTTGGAGTGTTAGGAGCACCTGTATTCTATATTACTTGATTTTGCATTTAGTAGTTCATTTGCTGGGTACGGTATGTTTGGTACTCACCCCTTGCTACAATATTTTGCTAGGTTACAAGCCCGAATCTTGGTGGTACTCTCTATTCTTCCTTATCCGAGTCTTTTTCTGAAGATTGTATGAGGTAGTTTTTTATCATTCCAGTGGACTTCTCATTCCTATTTATGATTTTTTTCTACTTTAGAGACAATATTATTTGAGACTTGTATTTTCTTTCAAATCTATTGTGATACATTAAGAGGCTTATACACGTGACAATTAGGTTTTGGGAATTTTTAATTAAGTTGACTTATTATCCGCAATTAATCTTTTATTTTTATTGTCCTTCTGCATTTTTTTTATTATAATTGGATTTTTGTTGGCAGATGTGTCTTAGTGGGATAAGACGAATGCCATCAAGTCCATTTTTGAGTCGTGACAGATGGTATTAGAGCCCCAAGTTCATAGATCTCATGTGCATACAAGTTGAATCTAAGTAGAGTCTTAAGGACCAATACGGAGACATCTATACTTGTCTTTGAAAGGTCATGAGGACAAGCGAGAGGCCGTGCTAGGGAGGTCTCTTCAGAGCCTACAATTGACCTTAGAGGGAATCACGTTCCTTCAGAGCACATAGCCTCACCTTTACTGCAGGATACTTTATTGAGGGTGTTGAAGGTACTTGAGAGTTTTGCTTTGACTGGTAATGTGACAAGCATGCCAGGAGGTTCCCAGACAAAAGGAGGAGCTCAGACTCCAGATCATCATTAGGCTCCCATGGTTCTTGGTCTGATGGAGCAGCCACCATTATGCCCTAAAGTTGATATTGATCCTGCACCAGTTATTGAGGTTTGAGGTGCACCATTAGCTACATTGACTGAGGATGAGCAACACCGTTATGAGAGGTTTAGGAAGATGAACCCACCTCAATTTTAGGGTGGGAGGACAGAGGATGCTCATGAGTTTCTTACTATTTGTAGGGAGCTATTGCATACTGTCAACTCAGCTGAGTCACATGGGGTTCGATATGCTACTCTTCAGTTTCATGGGCCAGCTAGAGAATGGTGGACATATTCAGGATCTTTTCCAGTGGGATCTCCCACAGTTTCATGGGAGATGTTCTCTGGTGCTTTCTATGATCGATTTGTCCCTTGGAGTATGAGGGAGGAGAGTTGCTTGAGGTTTGAGAGTCTGAGGTAGGATGGCTTATCATTCAACTGATTATGAGACCCGTTCCTATCAGTTATATAGACATGCTATAGCCATTAATCCATATGAGATAAAGAGAGTTCGTAGGTTTGTGAGAGGACTGACCTATTCTATTCAACAGGCAGTGTATAGAGGATCTAGAAAGGGAGCCTGCTTCCAGTCTGTTGTGAGTACAACTAAGAAGGCAGAGCTGATGGAGAGAGAAGAGCTTGGAGACCTAAAGATGGCCTGTGCATTCAGCCAATTTTCTAGTTACTCATCTAGAGGTAAAGGGTCCAGTAAAGGGAGTGGCTCATTCCGGCATCGAGGACCAGTTAATGCATCATTATCGGCATCTGAGGGTGGTCAGACACATCGTGGATCTTATAGTGTGGGTTATGACTTGTGTGGTTCGCAACAACGGCCTACAGGGCGAGACAACTATAATTGTTCTTCAAGATCAGCATATCAGTCCCAGAGAAAGGTTTTGTTATGGTTATGGAGATCCCGATCATGTGATACGAAAGTGTCCCTTACAGAGGGGACAAATAGGACTTCATCCCAGTTCTTCAGTCTAGACTAGACCACTGGTACCACTATCTAGAGGACGAGGCAAAGTTCAAATAGATAGATGTACTCACACTTTTAGTAAAAGGGCGAGTGGTGTCATAGTTCGACAAAATAGGGGTAGAGGCATTGCTCAGATGAGTGGTGGTAGAGGATCACATTGTTATGCATTTCCATGGAGGCCCGAGGCAGAAGCTTCTGATGCAGTAATCACATGTATTATCCTAGTTTGTTATCGATCTGCATTTGTATTATTTGATCCTGTATCTACCTACTCCTATGTGTCCTATTTTTTATCTAGATTTAACTTGTTATGTGATCATATGCCCGTACCTATTCATGCTTCCACACTAGTAGGTGAGTCTTTAGTTGTGGATCAAGTGTATCGATCATGTCTTATTTCTTTGGCTAGGCATGACATTGGGTAGATATGATTATTATTGAGATGGTAGATTTTGATGTTATCTTAGGGATGGACTGACTTTCTCCATATCATGCCATTCTTGACTGTTATGCTAAGACTGTGACCTTAGCCATGCCACAGGTATCGAGAATTGAGTGGAAGGGTACTAGTGGTTCTTATCTTAGAAAAGTTATCTCTTACATCCATGCTCAGAAATTGATTGATAGAGGATACTTGTCTTACTTGGCTTTCATTCGGGATACTAATGTTGAACCACCTTCTATGGTGTCCATTCATATGGTTCAGGATTTTGTCGATGTGTTTTCTACTAATCTTCCAGGTGCTCTTCCCGATAGGGATATTGACTTTGCTATTGACCTAGAGTTGGACACTAAGCCCATCTCCATCCCTCCATATCGAATGGTTCTAGCTGAGTTGAAAGAATTAAAATAGTAACTTATAGATTTATTGAGAAAAGGTTTATTCATCCTAGCATGTCCCCTTTGGATGCGTTGGTTTTGTTTGTAAAGAAGAAGGATGGGTCTATGAGGATGGGTATTGATTATAGGAAACTGAACAAAGTGACTGTCAAGAACAAATATCCTCTTCCTCATATTGATGACTTATTTGATCAGATTCAGGGACTGGCTATGTTGTCTAAGATTGACTCGAGGTCTTCAGAAATCCCTAAGACAGCTTTTCGAACTCATTATGGCCACTATGAGTTTTTGGTGATTTCCTTTGGGTTGACTAATGCCCCTGCAACGTTCGTAGAGTTGATGAATAGGGTGTTTCATCCATACTAGGATTCCTTTATGATAATATTTATTGATGACATCTTGGTATATTCCAAGACTGAGGCTAATCATATCTACCGCTTATGGATAGTACTTCAGAGGTTGAGGGGGGAAATGTTATATGCGAAGTTCTCTAAATCTGAGTTCTGGCTTAATTCGGTGTTATTCTTAGCGCATGTGGTGTCCAAATAGGGGATTATAGTGGATCTAGCTAAGGTTGAGGCATGATGTCGCACAAGATACACCTTCTTTTTAAGGCTAAAACGGTCGTTCTCAAGATATATAACCTAACCAAGGTCGAATCCCATAGGGAATATGGTAGATTTAGAAGAATTCAATTGCAATTCAGGTTTATTAACCTTATCTCCCTGGGGGGGGGGTATAATAACTTATAAAAGTAACTCTAAGCTAAGACAAGTGTAAATCAATATGAAGAGAATCTAGGGTATTATGTTCCCCATGATTCCCTAACTCAGTATTACAAGATAATTGAATCCTTTCTAGTGTGTAGCATGCAGAATGGTAAGTTAAGTTCACCAGACCCTTTTGCCTAGGCGAGAGGCGAATTTCACTATGTGATTTGGTCCATCCCCACAGTGTGACATTACTAACCCTTATCTATTGTCCCAGTACAACCTCTCCTTAGCCCAATTGGGTTGATTAAACGAAAAACATCAATAGAATCCTGTTAATTAATCCCTTTTCCTATTCATTACTACTTGATCCAGTCAGTAACACTAGGGGGTTCTAATGTTGGCAACCATTAGAAATCATTCAGTACGAAGAGAATTAATTAATACATGCATGCACACTTTTCAAGAATTACAAATTATCTGGTTTTACCTTGTTAGTTCTTCATGGTTCCCACAACCCTAGTTGTGGATTTAGCTACTCATGATTAGTGTAAATGCAAGACTTATGAATTTTAATAACATAATTGAGCACTTACACAAGAGAATCAGGCACAAGAAAAATTGAACTCTTCAATGAGAATCACAAGATTGAAATTAGAAGATGAAAATTAAAGTTTATAAGTGTTTCTCAAACTCTCTAATGTTTCTTTATTATTCTCCCTTTGTTCCCTCTGAAAAATAACCTAAAAACCTATTTATAGTGTTTAAAATTGTCATGACCCAAGCCTCGGACCTAGACGTGACACGGCACATGGGAAAGCTAAAAGGACCCCAAGCAAGCCTCTTAACATATCATTACACATCCTTGGTCGCGAAAGCAATAAAATAACATAAGAGATAGTAAATAGGGATAAAAGGGGTTATGGGACATCTTTCATATCAAAAGTATCAAAAGCGTCAAGATAGTCAAAGCTCATAGCATCATTACATAACTTGTCTAACAACACCTCTAAACATAGAACTTAGCGGGGGCCAAGATAAGCAACCGAACTCACCCTCGTTGTCAAAGTATACCATAAAGAAAAGAGAGTCTATACATAGCATAAATCAATAGAAGTATGTCCTCGAAGTTGAGGACTCACCAACTAGCTTTGAGAGATATCGCACTAGCCACGTGAAGGAGGAGGATGATCAACTAGGGCTCTGGTTCTTACATGGTAATATCATGTAGGCATAGAGTATATATTAGTACGTTTAAATGTACTAAGTATGTAGGGTGCAATACAACAATAGATAAGAAACATAAACAAAATGCATAATTAAGCAATAGATGATCATATAACAATATGGCATGCATGAATGATACTTGAAGTAAACATGTTTTTATATGGAACATATTATATATATAGGATTAGACCATCATCATAGACCAAGCAACTCAGTACTTGGAATCTAAGGTAGACCACCCCTTTAGAAGTGATTGAGGTACCAACCCCTCAACTAGTTGATGGCTTACCACCCCCATCTAGGTGATTGAGGTACCAACCCCTGAATTGGTTGATAGCTTACCACCCCATCCGAGATTTTTGAGATACCGACCCCTCAATTGGTTGATGGCTTACCGCGCCCATCTGAGACGTTTAAGGTACTAACCCCTCAATTGGTTGATAGCTTACCACCCCCATCCGAGACAATTGAGGTACCAACCCCACAATTGGTTGATGAATTACCACCCCATCTAGGTGTTTGAGGCATCACTCCTCAATTGGCTATGGTGAACTTACAGCATAATCGATATTCTCATGTAACCAACACATACATATTATTCTTTCATCATCATAAAGTAACTTAGCTCATATTCCAAGCATTAGGCCTTCAACAACTCAAGATACATTAACCGCACATAAATATCACCATTTCATCAACATGAAGTCTATTAACTTATAGGCCAAGCATTAGGCCTTCAACAACTCAATATACATTAACCGGATATTTCATCAAACACTTGGTGGGTGTGCAATGCTAGTGTAAAACCATGCAATTCAAGAGTGAAATCATGCAAGTAAATTCAACGTAAAACCACCACACCAACACTTGGTAATACCCTCATGAAATATATATCAAAATCTTTTATCAAATCTCAAGATAGATCTAAGATTCGTAGCTCAAAACATGCATAAATGTCACACTTTTACAAAACCCCAACATATTTCATAGTCAAATTCATAATATAAAACCTATAAGTAAAATCAACTTAGAAACATGAAATTTAGGTGAAAAGGAAGCTTGGCCACCATGGCTGAAAGAACCCAATGGTTGAAACCCACATATCTTGACTTTGGACAATTCTTGATGAAGATTGAAAATGGAGACTTGATGTTTGAGTAAAATACTTAAGATCCGGATGAGTGTTGGGACTTGAAGTTTGGGGTGAAATATTTATCCAAGTATTTGAGTGAGTATTGGGGAATGTCTTGTATGATATGAAGGTGAAATATGGCTGAGTATAGGTATTTTCATGCATGGGAAGACTTAGATCCAAGACCCAAAAGTCTTGGACCAAACAAGAAAACTGCATAAAAGAAATGTACTGAGGGGCACCCTTGGCACGTCGCGCCTTGGGCGCTAAAACCTCACCGGAAATCATTTTTTGGAAAATTGAAAGTGTGATTCGTTTTCTCTAAAATCAAGGTTAGACCTATTTCCCACTCAATTTTACCCTTGATCACGAATATGAAGTCGGATTTTTGATATCACACATGAATTTTGAGATATATGGAAATTACAATTTCGGGTACTTTTGAGGAACATTTTCGGGTACGTTTAGGGTCGTTTCAAAAATACAAAGAAAACATAAAATAGGACAACTAGCTCGGCAAGCTCTACGAGATACTCTATGAGCTATATAACATTTTACAACTCGTAGTCGGGCTTTTGTGAACTGTTGCTTTAATTCTAGACTTATCTCCTAGTACACCCCTCTACGGCCCGTATAAGATTCTATGACCCATAAAGGGTTGCATCTGATGGAATTTCAACAAGTCTTCACTTTTTGATCCTCAGGGTACGATACCAGGTCTACAATTCATCTACATGTTCATAGATTCAACTTCAGAAATACATCTTTCATTGGAATTGCACACGAAACCTCCTTTATGGCTCGTAGAATATCTACGGCCTATAAAGGGTCTCTTGGACCTTCAACTTTAGCAACTTCTGCACACTTTGCCCAAAAATGGTGCCAACCCTAAAATCCTTCAAAACAAATATAAAAATGAATCAAACCTACTCACATCGCATTGAGACTACACAAAATTCTAAGTTTTAAGCATCAAAAGTGTTGTGTTTTGACAGGACATCAACACCCTCAAATTAAAATTGTTGCTTGTCCTCAAGAGACGGACTCAATCCATATAAGCAGCATAATAACACACAAACCTCAATCTAATAGCATATATCTTATCAAACTTGAGCATAGATAACCATACCACTTTTCAAAACACAATTAGATAGCTATCCAGCAAACCATCACAAATCAATACATGTGACAATGCAACTATGACAAGCAAGCTAACCATCAACAAGGTACAATAACTGAATGAGTCAAATGTTAACAAAGCAATGCAAGTGCCCTCATACAAAGAAGTCTCATATCTCACTCAAATGATGTTTTAATGAATAACCTTGGGACTAAGCAAGATTACTCACTCTCACAAAGGACATTCATATATCATACTCAATACCATATGCTTGCCCCTATACTTATGACTAAGACCTTTGACTACTTGGCGTAAGATCACTTTATGACTTTACTAGCTTGTAACATAGGTTCAGGGGGCTTTCGTATAATGTTTTGGGAATATAGTGACTGAAGGACCTCCTTGACACTGCATTTTTGTACATTCTTTCCTTACCAACACTGTTACTTTTCATTCTATTCTCTCTTTCTCCTATTTCAAGCTTTTCTGGGTGCTTTCTTTTCATTTTTCAACTTTTTGCCTTGTATTTACACTTCATTTTTCTTTGTAGTTTATAATTAAGGCATCACTCATTTTTCTTGCACCTAGTACACATTTCTTTTCTCCTTTTCCATGTATCACTAATTTTCCCCCTCATTTTGTGTTTTATCCTTACACCAGCCACCCTCAAATTAGGCTTTTGGCCCTACTTGAGGTGCACATTATCCAACCTCATAACCAAGACTACTTTTGGTAGCCACCCTCAACGGAGGCTTTTTGCCTCAGTCAAGGTGCACAATATTCAAGAAAGGACCAAGACTAATTTCAGGATCCTACAGATAATAAGGCTAGGTCACTTAGGTTTTTACAAAGAAAAGGTACATGTCAGGCTCAAATATTTGGATCAAGCGATATTTCACACATTTGGTTAGTCATTTAGCTAAGTGGAATGAACAATGGCCTCAAATCCTTTCCTAACCAACTAACTAAAGTCTAAATCAGAGTAACAGGGCAAGTTTTGAATTGGAATACAATACATGAATTTAGCAAGTTAAACTCACACTCACATGGCACTGATTACACTATCAACATAGACTTCATGTTTTTCATCTCAATTTTATCCTCACTTATCAGAAAAGGAACTATCGACACAATTAAATATGCATGGTTGCTATCTAGACTAACTATTCAAAATTTTAATTGGTATCATTTTTCATAAAAAAGCACAAAAACACATATATGCCATAGATATCAGTACTATATGATACCAATACTACCTAAATATCCTAAACATCCCGGTTCAACAGAAACTAAATGTCTATAGGGAAAAAGAACACAGGCAAAAAAACCCCTTGGATTCAAAATTTGGGGTTGTAATAGGCCAAGGCTACTCAGACTTTACTGAGGCCTATAACTACCCACATCCCATAAAAAAGAGGTGCATTAACCTTAATGCACACAAAAAAGAAAAAATAAGTACCAAGGTTAAAAGAATATACTTGGGTGCCTAAGCACCAGTATGGCTGAGTCTAGCTACCCTCAACTTACGTGATGGCCTCCTTAGTAGTAGAACCATGATCAGAGGGGTAACACCTCTCACCCTCTTGAGCTCACGATCTTATCATCTCTTCTTCTCCTTCCTCAACTACCTCAAGAAAAGCTCTAGCTTCTCCTGCTCTTTCAGCCCCGCATATAAATGTACTATATCTGGATCATCATCAGTAGGGGGCCTCTTCTCATAGGAAGGCTATAAAGCTTCTCAGGATCAAATAAGTCCACAACTGGCACTGAGGGCACAGTCTGTGGGGAATGCCACCAGTGCAGCCAGGGCTACTGTCATATTGGCTCAAAGCTGCTAGATCTCTATCTATAGGGTCGTTATATCTGATGGTTATGTTATAATTAGGCTCTACTGGACCAACAACTCAAAGGCATCAATGTAGACATCCACGGCTGAAAGTTGATCTTGAATAGCAACGATCATATATGCCTACATACGTCCCCTAGACTCTGTAATCACCTAGCGGACTTAGGACCTCATCTGCTGAACTAACTGAGTCAACTGAGACTCAGTATGGGCTTGTCACTATGCCAAGGCCTGAATTGACACTGCGGACACGTAAACTATGCCTATGAGTGTTGTCTGTGGCAGAGTGGCCTGTGTTACAAGAGTAGTAGTAGTAAGCCCCCTCTCAAAATCTATCTCAGTCTATGGGTGCCTCTTTTGCTATAATGGCAGTAGAGGTAGTTGTGGGTGGAACCATAGAAGGTGGCTCTGGGTGAACATCTCTGGCATGGGAGTTAGCTGGTAAGGTGCTCGCTGGAGTGAAACCGGGTTCTCCTAAGCCTTAATTAGGTTGGCATCCAAAGTATGCTGGACCTCAATCAGTGAGTCCAGCTAGACAAGGATCTCCACCCCCAACTCTAGATAGAGTCTATATATCAAGCATAGAAAGAGGATGGAGGTAGACCTCTTCAAGGCTGCCTCATGGATCTACTTTGCGATGAGGCTGGCCTAACCTATCTCAAAGCCAGCTAAGATGCTGGCAACTAGAATTGCATGCTCTAGCGTCAATATCTTATCTACAAGCATGAGTTGGATCCGTGACTTCATAATGGCCCACCAAAATTTGGCAAAAAAACTAAGAGAAGGCTTCACAATAGGCTCCAAATGAGTGGCTACCCATTTGGCTCTGGGCCCTACTCAGCAATCAAATTAGCTACCTATCTCATAAGCCAGTACAGTGGTTTTGGTCTCTCATCAGACCTAAGTCTTTGGTCTACCCCACTCTGTCATCATACTCTATTGCGGATCTGGGGGCTGGGAACTCAGGCCCGAATAACATGCGACTGATGGTGGTCTCTGAGATGTCTACCTACTAGCCCTTCACTCTTGTATGTGTCAGTTTGGACTGAGTGAGGGGATTTTTTTCTTGGGAAGAGTGCTAAGAATTGTGGTTGCATACGATGCATAGAACTCCCATACCATGGTCAAGGAGTACCTCTCTAATAGTTTGGTCAGCCACTGGAGCCCTTATCTGCTGATAATGTCCTGGAGACAGGGGGTACTGTCTAATCCAGAGGAGATAATTCAAGGCTCCTCATAAATGGAGCGGGATGGTTTGCCCTGCCCATTGCTCTGCACGACCTCTGTATAGATGTCCCACGTGCTCGCAACACACCACTGACTGAAGAGAGCATCTGGAGGTAATGGTGATGTTTACAGTGGTGTGGCAGAGGACTCTGTCTCTAACTCATCCCCAGATCTTGACTCTAAGTCTCACTCCTCTCTACACGAAGTCATCTAGATGGAACTGCTATTGTTGTTTCCTCCTTTGTCAGACTAGGGAGTGCGAACAACAATGGCCTAAGTTAGGGTCTGCCCAAGTCTGGTGGCATCCTATGTTTGTGGTCTATTAACATCTGGATAAGGTTGGACATTGAGCCCCTCGAGTGATCTACTAACCGCAAGGGTCTCCTCCTCCCCCGAGGTATCATCTCTGATCCTCTTCTGCATAGCTCAAATGTCCTTGTGCCTTGGATTTGGGGCCATCGTACCTGAAACATACATATTTTTGCAATATGGTTAGGCCCCATATATAAAAAAACTAAATGTCAAAATCTATCAGACTTGATAATAGAGGGGTCTACGAAAGAACCTCTACGGGCCGTAGTGAAAACTACGAACTGTAGAAGGCTCTCATAAAAATAGTGTCCATAATATTTTTTTACTAGAATGGCATCTACGAGATTAGCTACGATTCTTAGAAGGCTCTACAAGTTGTAGATGATTCCAATGTTTGAATTTTTTGCAGGTAGGGATCCATGAGACCTGTCTATACGCAGTAAAATAATCTACGACTCATAGAATGTCTCGTCTGATGGGTTCTCAGAAACTTCAGCTTTTTGGAATTTCATACGGGAGGCAATTACAGCTCGTGGAAAGTTCCACGGGCAGTAAAAGACCACATAGGCTAGAAAACTCAATCAACAGAGTTTCTAAGTCTATAAATACGGACTATATATGAATTTTTACAACCTACTCTGTCAGCATCAAAGCTATATGCACACGCTCCACATGATTCATATGAAAACACCCAATACCCCCACATGAGAATTTCCACATACACCCCATCAAAAATCATTTAACATATTTTTCCAACCGTACCGACCCCATTTGAATAAATTAACATTAAAATTACAAACACATGCCATCACACACCAAATTTTCAATGCAGACAATTAATCTAATTCAAATGATGTTTGATCACATATTTTTTCAAGCACATCATTCAAAACACCAAGGCAAGGCAATACACCAATTTCTGGCCTAAACACATGTTCATATATAGGCAACCATATATTTTAACTCTCAAACATAACAATTGGACAAATGGGTTTATGTCTCAATTAACCATACCTAACAATTTAGTTTTAACCCAATCACCTAATAATTTGTAAATAGAGGGCATTTTAAAGACCAAAAACTTACCAAATTGAGCAACTAAACCATAGGAATTTGAAAGAGGAAATGGGATGGTGAAACCCTAAGGTCACCGAAAAACTTGCTGAAAAATGGTGGGGGTGACTCTTTACCAGTGGTTGGAAAAACTAGGGTAGAGGTTTGCCAGGTCTGATTCATAATTTAAGGCAAAAGTGGGGTCAACATATTTTGACCCCATTATTTATAGGTTGACCCGGTCGATCAAAACTAATGGGCCCAGACTTTACAAAACCCTAGTTACGGGCCATAGAATGTTTTACGACTCATACATCATGGTTTTGTAAAAGGTACAAACCCTAGTTTTAAGGAATGGGTTTCACAGACCAATCAATGAGATGTAGATTAAAATATGACTTTTGGAGTTGGTCGTAGTAACCTCAACACTTAGTCAAAAAGATCTGAAAACTTACCTAGGGTCTACGAGCCCCATTCACAGCCCGTAGTTGTATTTGTAAAGTTGGCTCATGGACTGGATTGCATAACATTTTACTTACTGGAAGTGTCTATAAGATGGTGTATAGGTCATAAGATTGATTTATGACCCGATAGAACCAGTCGTAGAGAGACTTCTTGATGTCTTTTCAGCCAAGGATAGCTGACCTAGACAAGTACCTGCACATTCTTTATAGAACACATTGTTACCTTATATGCAACCAGACCAATCTCTAATATTACAATTAAAATGCAATAAAATAAACTACCTATAAGTCCACAAGCTAAAAATAAAGCTATAACTATAGCTATTACATCAAAAACCTTGGGTTACCTCCTAAGTAGTGACTAATTTATTGTCACGGCACGACTTGGACAAGTTGGTGTCCAAACATTCTTCTTCATAAAATCTGGCCTCTTCATTGATTGATAGATATTGAAGACAACTTCTTCATCATTCAATATAAACTTGTGTTGAGCAACTTCCATATCCACTAGCGCTTGACCAGTGGCTAGGAATGGTCTTCCTAAGATGATTGGTGAAGTTGACTTCACAATCTAGGATCAAAACATCTGCGGGGAATATGAATTTCTTAACTTTAACAAGAACATCATAAAGTATCTCTATAGGCTTCTGCACCATATGGTCAGCCATCAACAACCTCATGCTCATCGGAGTAGGGGCTCCCAGTCCTAGCTTCTTGAAGACTGCAAGAGGCATTAGATTTATGCTGACACCGGGATCACACAATACCTTTGTGAACTCAACATCTCCAATGTTACAGGGTATGGTAAAAGTGCAAGGATCTTCTCACTTTTGAACCAAGGACCTTATAGCAATTGCACTGTAATGATAAAGCTCTTGGGAGAGCTCCTGACTCACAATACACTTCTTTGTGACCCGATCCTTCATGAACTTCACATATGCTAGCATCTTCTCTAATGTATCAGTGAGAGGGATGTTGATGGAGAGTTGTTTCAGCATGGACAGAAAGTTCTTGAACTTAACCTTCTCTTCCTTCTTTTTAATTCTCTAAGGGAAGGAGTGAGGAGGCCTATGAATAGGCTTTAGCTTCTGTGGCACCTCTGCAGTATTACTCACCCCATCTTTGCCATGATCATCTCCGATATTCGTATCCTTGACCTCAACTATCTCCTCTCTAACATCATCCTTATATACTAGCATGGGAGGATCAATGGTACTCTTTTCACCATGAGTAGTAACCCCATGCACTGCCATTTATTCTTTAGGTTCTTAACTGTGTTGCTAGGCAGTGTACCTCTCTGACAATGGTTGAGTTGAGTTGACACTTGACCAAACTGTTATTCAACCTATTTGATAGCAACAAAATGAGACTCGATTTTCTAATTTATGCTGGAGATATCAGATTTCATTCCCCCTTAGAGTCTTATCCTATATCTTAGCTTTCTTCAGGCGGTCAAACATCTCCTCAACACTGAAACTACTAGCACCAGTTTCATGGTTATGTAATGCAATATAAGGACCATTTCTGTAACCATCTCTGCATCCCCAATCTGTATCTCTGTTTAGGCCCCAATTTCTATCATAGAAACCTCCACAATTGTCTCTGAAAGCTCCATCTTAATTATAGTTTCGACCTCAGTTTCCTTGACCTTGGCGCCAATAGTCCTGATTAGACCTTTGCGCGTTGGTCCAGACAACCCCTCATATGTTCAATAATAAAGCAAATGTCCTCCTTAGAGTAGGGATCATCATATATGGGTGCTCGCGGAGGCTTATGAAAAACTATATTAACTCATTCCTAATTTTGCTTTATCATTACCTCCATGCCTGTATGGATTTGGGTAAGCTCTTACATAATCTCTACATTAATTTTAACTTGCTCTAAACTAATACTGACAGTGCATGAACTTTTGGTAGATTCTCTATCTCTTTGCCCCCATGCATGAGTGATCTTGACCACTCTTTCAATCCTTTTATCGATCCTTGCAAATGGTTGATCTAAGAATATGCCCCTATAATAGTATTAGCATAAGCTTCACTATTCTCATCCATGGCATGGTAGAAGATCTCCACTAAGGCATCATCAATGATTTTATGGTCTGGCACACTCCTCGAGCACTTTATGAACTACTTTATATAGTACTGATGAAGTCACCAGGAAGTTACTCAAAGCTGTTGATTTGGTCTTTTAACTTGAGCTTCTTCAATATCAGGAAGTACCTCTCCAAAAAGGCCTTCTACAAGTCAGCCCAATTGGTGATTAAACACTATAGGAGCTTGGATAGACATACAGTTGTATTGCCTGTCAGTGATATTGGGAAGACATGAAGTCCCATAGCATCTATAGACATATTTTGTGTTTCCATCACACTTTTGCAGACAAACACGATATTGTATAGATGGCTATGCAGATCCTCTGATGGTAGGCTCGCGAACAACCCACAGTTTTGTAGCATCTGAAGTAATCCACTTAAAACCATGAACTTTGTGTCGGTCAGTAGTAGTGGTAACACAATAGCTCTAATCACCTTCATATCCATAAGTTTCAGCCAATATTAGTTCCACTAATAATCTTTAGCATTGAAGTCCTGTGGTTGTGGAGCAATATCCTTAAGAGGATGTGGGTTGTCATTATTTGCATTCTCATTCTCATTCTAGTTTAGAGTTGCATTCGCTGCATTGTGTGAATTATCTTGGGCCATTCTTCTTAGTCTTCTTTGGATCTTTGGGTCAAATGGAGTCAAGGATATGCCTCAACTTTGTGTGTTGGGCATATACTACACCTATACCCTAAAAGAAAACAAAAACAACAAAAAATGTATAATGAAGAAAATAAGGATTAATTCTCAAACTACTTGAATTAGACAAGTCAAGCCATATTCCTTGGCAATGGCGCCAAAATCTTGATGTCACCCAACCTACACCTCCTTTTTGAGGCTAAAGCAGTCATTGTCAAGATATATAACCTAACCAAGGTTAAAGTCAAAACCCACAGGGAATATGGTAGACTTAGAAGAATTTAATTGCAGTTCGAGTTTATTAACCAACTTATCTCCCGGGGGTTATAACTAGTAAAAGTAATTCTAAGCTAAGATAAGTGTAAACCAATATGAAGAGAAACTAAGGTTCCCTATGATTCCTTAACTCAGTATTACCAGATAATTGAATCCTTTTCCAGTGTATGCAAAATGGTAAGTTAAGTTCACTAAACCCTTTGGCCTAGGCGAAAGAATTTCACTACGTGATTTGGTCTATCCCTGCAGTGTCACATCACTAACCCTTACCTATTGTCCCAATACAACCTGTACATGGCCTAGTTCAGTTGATTAGATGAGAAAAATCAAATGAATATTATTAATTAATCCCTTTTTCTATTCATTATACCTTGATCCAGTCAGTAACACTACGTGAGAAATATTAATTGAATCTTGTTATTTAATCTCTTTTCCTATCCATTACTGTCTTGGGCCAATCAGTAACACGAGGCAGCATCTAATGTTGGCCAACATTAGAAAGCATTCAATACAAAGAGAATTAATTAATACATGCATGCACACTTTTCAAGAATTACAAATTATCTAATTTTACCTTGTTATTTCTTCACTATTCCCATGACCATAGTTGTGGATTTAACTACTCATGATAAATGTAAATATAAGACTTATGAATTTGAATAATATTATTGAGCACTTACACAAGATAATTAAGCACAAGAAAAATCCAACTCTTCAATGACAATCACAAGATTGAAATTAGAAGATGAAAATTAAAGATTACAAGTGTTTCTCAAACTCTCTAATGTTTCTTTACTGTTCTACCTTCATTTCCCCTAAAATGTAACCTAAAAATCCTATTTATAGAGTTTAAAATATAAAGCCGAAATGAAATAGGACAACATGGTTGACAGGCTTTACTAGGTACTCTACAGGCGGGCTTTCTTGAATTGTTGCTTCAATTCTGGACTTGTTTTCTATGGAACCCCTCTACTATAACACCCCTCTACAGCGTGTAGGGGGTTTTATTTGATGGAATTTGAACAAGTCTTCACTTTCTGATCCTCAAGGTATGATACCAAATCTATCACTCATCTACATGTTTATAGACTCAACTTCAGAAATACACTCTTCACTGGAATTGTACACAAAACCTCCTTTACGGATGGTAGAATACTCTATGGCCCCTAAAGGGTCTCATGGACCTTTAACTTCAGCAATTTTTGCACACTTTGCCTAAAAATGGTGCCAACCCTGAAATCCTGCAAAATAAAAACAAAAACATATAAAACCTACTCACATTGCATTGAGAAATAGAAAATGCAAAGTTGTAAGCATCAAAAGTGTTGTATTTTGACAGCACATCAAGGCAGTTAGAGGTTGGACAAGGCCTGCTTCAGTTACTAAGATTCATAGTTTTCTGGGGCTAGCTGGGTATTATAGGCAGCTTGTTCAGGGTTTTTGTTCCATTGCAGCTCCATTGACCAGATTAACTCAGAAGAATATGACCTTTCATTGGTTTGATGAGTGTGACGTGAGCTTCCAAAAGCTCAAGGCTTTGTTTATTCTAGCTCCCATTTTGACACTACTTGAGGTAGGGATAGACTTTATGGTTTATTGTGATGCTTCAAGAGTTGGTTTATGTGGTGTATTAATGCAAAAGAGGAAAGTGATTGCATATGTTTCTAGATAGTTGAAGGCCTATGAGAAGGACTATCTCATCCGTGACTTAGAGTTAGCGGTAGTGGTTTTTGTGCTTAAGTTGTGGCATCATTACTTATATGGTGTATACTGTGAGGTTTTCATTGATCATAGGAGTCATCAGTATATATTTAGTCAAAGGGATCTGAACTTGAGGCAGTATAGGTGGATTGAGCTAATAAAGGACTATGACTTGACCATCATAAATCATCTAGGGAAAGCTAATGTAGTGGTCGATGCCTTGAGTAGAAAGACTTCTAGCCTGGGGAATCTAACTGCCATATGAGTTGAGGAGCAACCTTTGGCCAGGGATGTTCAGCGTCTACCTAATGGTCTAGTCAGATTACAACTTTTGGAGGAGGGTGGTATACTTGCTTTCATTGTGGCCCGCTCTTCTTTGATGGATTTGATTTGTGAGCTCCAGTTTCGAGGATGAGAAGTTATGTCTCATCAGAGATAAAGTGACTTGAAAAGAGATTAAGGATGTAGTACTTGATTCTGATGGTGTTTTGAGAATTGGAGGTCGGGTTTTTGTGCCAAGGTGGGTGACTTTATTAGATTGATTCTTGAGGAGGCTCATTGTACTTGTCATTCTATTTACCTGGGGGCGATGAAGATGTATCATGATTTGAGTCAGCACTATTGATGGTGTGGTATAAAGAAGGACATTTCAGAGTTTGTGGCTAAGTGTTTAAGTTGTCAGCAGGTTAAGTGTGAGCACCAATGACCTAGAGGTGAGTTTCGGAGGATGGCCATTCCTATATAAAACTGGGAGTGGATCACCATGGATTTTATGGTGGGTTTATGATCGGGGTTCACTCTTCATTTCATATTTCTAGAGGGCCTCGCAGCATGGTCTAAGTACTCAGCTGGATATAAGTTCAGTCTTTCATCCTCAAATAGACGGACAATCTGAGTGGATAATTTGGGCATAGGAAGACATGTTTCGAGCGTGTGTGATCGATTTTGGTTCCTGTTGGGATCAACACTTGCCCTTAGCAGATTTCGCCTATAATAAAAGTTATCACTCCAATATTTAGATGATCCTATTTGACGCTTTGTATGGTAGATAGTGCAAATCTCTGATTTATTAGTTTGATTCTTCGGAGATGGACTCATTAGATGCAGAGTTTCTAAGAGATGTCATGGAGCAGGTCCATATGATTCAAGGTAGATTGTTGATGGCCTAGAGTCGGGAAAGGAGTTATGCAGATAGGAGGGTCTGAGTCTTAGAGTTTATGTAGGGAGATCAAGTTTGGCTCAGAGGTTCACCCATGAAGGGTGTGATGTGGTTTGGGAAGAGGGCAATGAAACGGCCCCAAAAAGTGCACGAAAATGTGCCTCGAAAGTGCCTGGAATCATAATTTCTATGTATCTCAAAATTCGTGCATGATATCGAAAATCTCACTCTATATTCTTGTTCAGGGGGTAAAATTAAGTGGGAAATGGATCTAACTCAAATTTTAGAGCAACCGTAGCAAAATCCAAAATTTCATGTGAGCAACACAAATTGTGTGCCTGCACGACGCGGCTGGGGTGCACCACTGCCTTATTTAGTGCCCAGTTATTTTATTTTAGTCTAAGGCTTTTGGGTCTTGGTCCTAAGTCTTTCTATACGTGAAAATACCTATACTTAGTCATATTTCACCTTCATATCATTTATGACATTCACCAATACTTTCTCAAACACTTAGACTAATGTTTCATCCAAATTCAAGTGTCCCAAACTTATTCTGGATCTCAAGAAATTCATTCAAGCTTCAGGCTCTAATCTAAATCTAATTTAAGCTTATTTATGTCATTTAAGACCATCATGGGTCCCCTGCATCAAGCCAAGTTCAAAGGAATTTTTGTTGGCTAAGTTTTGCACAAGTACCGGTAGGAGGGTCAACTTTAAAGGGGCATATCTCTTAGCACACAAAGTACTGAGTGGGCCCTTACCAAATTAAAACTCTTTGAATTAGCTTTCCAACGCACTAGGTTTCACTATATTTAGAGTTCGGATGAAGAAGTTATGCCCGTTTCTAGAACTCGTATGTGCAGGGGTATACACGGATTTTTGCCAAATTCCATTTTATTAATGGCATTCCGTAAATTTAGTCATTTATATTGACCTTTTGGAGATTCCTATGCTATCTTAAAACTTCCTAAAGACCTGAACCCTTTACTAAAGATCAAATTCACTCCTCCTAATTGGAATACACTCTCAAATTCTCTCAAGAGCCTCCATCAAAACCCCAATACAAATTTAAGAAAACTCAAGAGCAAGCTATGAATTCCAAGAACTACTTCCAAACTTCAAGTCTTTTACAACTCCATTTCAAGAAATTCAAGGTCTAAGGTATGTGGATTTTAACCATTGGGTTCTTTCACCCATGGTGCCCAAGCTTCTTTTTTTTACATAAATTACATGATTTTAAGTTAATTTACTTATGGGTCTTACTTAGTATGAATTATGATTACAAATTATGTTGGATTTTTAATGAAATGTTGATTGTAAACACAATTCTACCGATTTCAAGATTATACAATGAGATGGTTTGTCTATTGTTACTATACATATTTTGGGGGGTATTAAACTATAGTCTATTATGAGATTTGATGATGGATTTCAATGTGTATTTCATGATGGTATAACCAAGTGTTTGTGGGCTATTTTACTTGAAGTTTTCTTGGATGATTTCACTCTTGAATTGCATGATTTTACACTAGTTCTACACACCCGCCAAGTGTTTGATAAAATGTTTGGTTATGGTTTCTTGAGGAATTGAAGGTCCAACACATGTCTTATGAGTTCAATGACTACATGATGATGAAATGATAATAGAATGATGATGAAATAGATATATGTATGTGATGACTATATGATGATGAAAGAAATGTGTAAATATGATGATTGTATGATGATGAGTGGAATGTATGGCTAAAATGAGTATATGATGATGGGAGGAATGTGTATGTGTGTGTGTATATATATATATATATATGATATTATCTCTATTGCATTGGGGATGACCAAGCCTAGCTCGGGGGGTTGTAGGCCCAGGTAACCTATTGAGGGGCTGGTACCTGTTTCGCTTAGCTCGGGGGGTGATAGGCCCGAGTAACCTTGTTGGGGGTTGGTACCCATCAACCATGTGGGGGGGTGATTTGTACTCTATCAACCTTGTTGGGGAGTTTGTACTCCATCAACTGTGTTGGGGTTTTGTACCCATCAACCCGTTGGGGGGTTTGTACTCCATTAACCTCACGAAGGGTTTGTACCTCATACGCCTCTCCAAGGAGGTGGTAAGCCTTGGATTGCACCAAGAATGGTCTCTCTCTCTACTGTTAGGACCCGTATTGTGGTGTTTTGGGTCAATTACAAAATTTGGGAGCAATGTTACGATTTTTGGAAAATTTGAAACTTCAGTGTATTTTTTTTTTAAAAGTTTGAAAACTCAAGGGGAAACTTCTCAAGGAGATATATGTGTATAAATTATATGGGTGCACATGTATATATATATTTTTAAGATTATTCATGAAATTCTTGAACAAGAGAATTCCTAGAATGAAAGAAAAAAAACATTTGTTAATTTTGGATTGGGACAAAGGGGCAAGTGGGACCAAGATATTACCAAGATATTTTTTAAGTGTGGCCTTATCTTGTTTTATTATATACACATGTGATCTTCCTTGTACAATACCAAACAAAGGTTTCCCATACTTAGATAAAATAACACAAGAAGTTCAAGAACTCTCTAGGAGAGCTTTCGGCCATGAACAATACTCCACCAAACAATTCAAATTTTTTTGATCTTTCAATTATTTTGACTCTTCAAGCTTAGTATATCGAGTCCCCAAGCATCGTAGAAGCATTGGTTTGTCAAAGAAACATTTCTAAATTTGGAATTTGCGATTTGGAGTTCTTAAAGGGGTGTTAAGGTATGTGGGTTTTCTTCTTCTTTTAAGTTAAATTAAGGCTTTTATATGTGTTAAGGGGTATTCTATTGAAAAGAGAACCATGAAAATTGCTTGTTTAATGCGGATTGTAGGGTTGAATGAGTTGGGTTCGAAATTTTGGAATTTTGGGTTTATGAAATTGTTTGTCTTGGAACCTTGTAATTGTGTTTAATTGACATAAAAATGGTTCTTGTGGGATCAAAGAAGTAGCGGAGATGGTTTGTATACATTCATGAGGTTGTGAATTGTGTTTAATTGAAGGGTTGAATGAGTTGGGTTCGAAATTTTGGAATTTTAGGTTTATGAAATTGTTTGTCTTGGAACCTTGTAATTGTGTTTAATTGACATAAAAATGGTTCTTGTGGGATCAAAGAAGTAGCGGAGATGGTTTGTATACATTCATGAGGTTGTGGTCGAATTTGGGCCTTTAATTGTACCAAATTATAGCGTTTTAATGTTGGGGGTTTACGTTGGGCGTTGGAGTGTTGTGTTATGATTTTTGGAGTATATAAAAGTAATTGGGTATGCTAATTTTGTATATAAATTGTAGGCTGTCCAGATTTTTAGTTTAGTAAGAAAATAAAATGTTGCGTTTTGACGTTCTAAAGTCTCGTTTGGTGTTTGAATGTGTTGAGTGTGTATACGATGGGCAGCCTGCCCTGTCTTTCAGTTTGGGGGAAAGATGAAACGTGTTGGCAAATTAGTGAAGTTACAAATTTAAAAGGCTTGCATTGTTGTGGTTGTTGTTGTTGTTGATGGAATAGGGCCAAGCTGGAGCCCTGGGATGGCCTAATTTAAAGGGAAATATTGGCAGCTAAAAATAGAAAATGTGATAGCATTTGAAAAATCCCGTTCTTGAAACTTTAGCCAAGTATGCGTTATGTTTGTTCTTGGACTTTCTTTTGAATGTTGAGCTATACATGTATGTTTGGTATTCTTAAGAGTATGTCGTATCGGTAAAATTTTGAAATGAAATAAGTGAGTTTGAAACTAAAAGTTCCAATGGTTTTAGAAATACCAAAGTTGGTAAGTATATAGGGAAGTTGTGAAGTTATGAACTTTACTTTGAATTTCAATTGTGAATTAGATCCATGTTTGTCCCTTGGAACCCTTTTTGTAAATATGTATTAGTTCAACTCTTGTGTTCTTGGAACTTACAAGTTGGGGAGAGTAGGTGATATTGTAGCAAAGGTTGAGAAATATTAACCTTATGGTAATTCGCTTACTTTTAACGTATGCGCCCTTAAGATTTAGTATGCTTGTAAGGGTAACCAAAATTTGGTAAGTTTGGTACTTAAGGTTGATAAGTTGTTAGCTATGAAAGTTTGATAAGTTAGGAGATAAGGTTGTAAATTGCGAAAGTTGAATAAGTTTGAAATGATATATGTTCGTTTCTTGGAGTTCTTATAGAAATTAACTGTGTTACTGACTCTCTTGCGTTTAAAGGCTATAAGTGTGGAAGTATGATTAGTTTGTATGGTTCTTTGAATATGACAGGTCTAGCTTAGTGAAAGGTGTTACTTTGTTATGCGTCCAAAGTTCTATTATGCCTAGCATATATAAAAGATTTAGTAATAGTATTTTAGATATCCAGGAAAGGCAAGAAGCTTTAAATTTAATTATTTTTTCTTCAGCCAGCTCAAAGCTACCTTAGACTCTGACTACCTCTGGCTCCCCTCAGGAATACAATCTATAGTTCCTCCATCCTGAAAAAAAAAATAAATAAGATGGGATGTGAAGTCGAGGGTAAAGAATTTAATTTGTAGAATAAAAATAAAAGCCAGCATGAATAAAGAGAAAAAAAATAAATAGGATGGGATGTGAAGTCGAGGGTAAAGAATTTAATTTGTAGAATAAAAATAAAAGCCGGCATGAATAAAGAAAAAAAGAGAGAAATGATGGGTTTAGCGAGAGGTAATCAAAGTATCTAATATATAAATGATCTTTGTAAATACCTTTTTAACAGTAAAGGAGTATATCAGTACAACCCTATAACTTCAGGAATCTGTTCTTATATTCGTTCCTTGGTGTCTTATGAAAAGTTAGTTATAACCTTGACCTGTAGATCCTTGACGTCGGTAACATATAATAACAGATAGAATTGGATAAGTTGTATTAACTCATTCTCTCATAGTTCCGAAAGTGCAAATGGTTTTAACTTTGAATAGAAAACTTAAAGTAGTTCTGAAATGCTTCATAGGAAATTGCAGTTTTGAAAGTGTGGAAAGAATTTACACTAATTAGTATTCTGGATTGGTGTATGATTATTGTGCTCGTCGTTTGGATTTGTGATGCTGATTGTGTGGCTCTTGATATGCTCTGATGATGGTATTATGCTTGGGTGTGACTCGTGATCCGAGCGGTCCAGAACCTATATTTTGTGGGCGTGACTCGTGGTCCGAGCAGCCCAATTCATATCCATAGCGGACGTGACTCGTGGTCCGAGCAGTCTAAAATATATCCATAGTGGGTGTGACTCGTGGTCCGAGCAGCCCAAGGCATAATCTAAGCGGACGTGACTCGTGATCCGAGCAGTCTAGGGCATAGTTTTAGTGGGCGCGCCTCGATAACCCGAGCGGTCTAAATTCCCGTACCATGTCATGTTGGTATGCTAAAAGGAAACATTATGAGGTTTGTGTATGCATTTAATTTCCATACTGCCATTGTGAATTTTTGTCCCGGTTTGCATTTTGGAAAAATAAGTGTTTTAATATCTCAACCATGTTTAAATTACTACGATTCTGTTTCATTTTATCCTGCATGTTCTGCTTTACATATTCGGTATGTATGTTGTACTGACCCCCTTTCTTCGGGGGCTGCGTTTCATGCCTGCAGGTACAGACGTGCAGATTATTGGGCCACCAGTTTAGGACACTTGATTGTTGTTTGAAGGGCTCCTTTGCTTCGGAGCTACTTTTGGTATCCATGCTACTTTATTATTTTGTATTATATTTATTTGTGGGTATGGCGGGGCGCTGTCCTGTCTTTTGATTCCGTCTGTCTGTATAGTGGTTTGTGGGCTCCTGTGTGTGTGGTACATGTCTGTCAGTTTGTATATTATGTCTGTATGCTGTTTATGTTGAGCGATTTAACCGCAGTGGTGACCTTGTCGGCCCGCATAAATATATATATTTTTACTTATGTATTGTTGGGACTCTACTATTGCAGGTGGTTAGTCAGTAAAACAGAGAAAACTCTGTCAAAATTTCTAGAAGAATGTTAGTCACTGTAAATGGAATCTGGTTAGTAGTCGTGTCTGGGTGCCCCTTTCGGGTACTAGTCACGGCCCATAGGTTGGGTCGTGACAGAAGTAGTATCAGAGCAGTTAGTCCTCGGAGTATCCATAGACCGTGTCCAGTAGAGTCCTGTTTATCGGTGTGTTGTGCACCATATCTATAAAAATGTCCACAGACCATGTCCAGTAGAGTCCTGTTTATCGGTGTGTCGTGCACCATATCTATAAGCGGGAGGCTACAGGATACTTAGGATGTTACTATTTGTTTGATCTTAGATCGTGCATTAGAGCGATGTTAGTAGGATAATTCTCCCCCCCCCCGACAAAAATTATTTTGATTTTAGATATGCCGCCGAGGAAGGCACCAGTCGCCCGTAGAGGCAGGCCCGCAATAGTGGATAGGGCCCGACGAGGTTAGGGAGTTACTAGGGCTCGTGATCAGCCGGAGGTAGAGGTTGTACCCTCGATAGCGGGTTCAGTTACTCCACTAGCTCTTGAAGTTTGGGCTCCAGAACCTTCGACTCCCTAGCTGGGTACAGAGGTCGGGGAGCTTCGGGAGGTAGTGCAGTTACTGACCCAGTTGGTGGTACACCAGACCTACCTGCAGGAGGCTTGAAGCAGTCGGGTAGCCCGCCGAGACAGTACCCGGTCCTGTGATTTCTTGGCTTGTGGACCCCCAAAATTTCTTGGGTCCAAACCCTTTGAAGACCCTCAGGAGTTTGTGTGACAAATGCAGTGGACTTTAAGGGTGGTTGGAGCATCTGATACCTAATCGGTAGAATTGGCATTGTATAGGTTACTGGATGTTATGGCAAATTGGTATGAGGCTTGGTTGTTATCTAGGGGTGAGGGTGCCCCGCCCGCTGTTTGGAGTGAATTTTCTGAAGCATTCCTGGTTCATTTCCTACCTCCAGAAATTAGACGTGCCAGGGAAGACAGGTTTCTAATGCTAAGATAACGAGGTTGGTCGGTTCGAGAGTATAATCTGGAGTTTGATTTATTGGCTCGTTATGCACCAGCATATGTTTCTGGCATGTCAGACCGTATCCATCGCTATATTGTGGGGTTGAATCCGTGTTATGTTGATAGTTGTTTAGTATTGGCTGCCCAACCTGGGATGGATATCGCCCGCATTCAGGCCCATGCCCAGGGTATGGAGGATCGTCGTCGAGGACGCCAGGCCGACAGGGCAGATGGTAGAGGTCCGCCCAAGAGGGCCAGGTCATCCGGTTCGGCAGGGAGTTTTTGGGACAGACTGCCCCTGCAGGAGCAGAGTAGATATTCTCCCCGGCCGGTACGGAGTACACCCCCGCTAGTCCCTAGCAGAAGGTCGGAGGAGGCAGGTTCGAGTTTTAGCTCTCAAATGGGGCCGCGTAGACCTCGGTGTCTTTATTGCGGAAAACGGCACTTTGGGGAGTGTTTTCATACTACAGGCGCTTGTTTTAGATTCGGCCAACAGGGCCACCAGGTGCGGGATTGCCCAGTTAGGAGCGGAGTAGATAGGGTGGCTCAGCCGATCGGGTCAATGGATAGGTCCTCCTCAGCCTCGGTAGCAATGCCCCCTACGGGGCAAAGTATGTCAGCATCAGCAGGTCGTGGTAGAGGTCGTGATGGAGCTCCAGGTTTTAGCGGTCCTGCGAACCGTATATACGCTCTAGCTAGTCGACAGGACCAGGAGGCATCGCCTAATGTTATCGCAAGTACATTATTTGGTTGTTCCCAGGCTATGTATGTGCTGACTGATCCTGGTTCCACTTTATCATATATGTTTCCGATTGGTTGGTTGCACCACTGGTATACAGTCAGAACCAATAGAGCCTTGTGAGGGTGTGACATTGATAGGAGAATCTATTATTGTTAGCGGAGTTTATAGAAATTGCTCGGTATCTGTTTGTGACTGCTATGCTCAGGCTAATTTAATAAAACTAAATATGACAGACTTGGATGTAATTACGAGTATGGATTAGCCAAGCTTCTGGGGATACTAAGCTTGATTGTCAAAGGAAGTTAGTCCAATAGTAGTTCCCAGAAGACTAGTATTGGAAAGGTCGGGTAATATTGTAATGCTGGGGGGTGTGTTTATTTCATGTTTCCTTGTCAAGCATAATATATGGTTGCTAAGTTGTTCATTGTTGGAAGCGATGGTATAGAAGTTGAAAAAACTCATAAGGTAAAATAACATTCGAGGATGAATGTTCTTAAGGGGGGGAGAATGTTAGGACCCGTATTGTGGTGTTTTGGGTCAATTACAAAATTTGGGACCAATATTACAATTTTTGGAAAATTTGGAACTTAAGTGTATTTTTTTTGGAAAGTTTAAAAACTCAAGTGAGAACTTCTCAAGAAGATGTATGTGCATAAATTATATGGGTGCACATGTATATATATATTTTTAAGATTATTCATGAAATTCTTGAACAAGAGAATTCCTAGAATGAAAGAAAAAAAACATTTGTTAATTTTGGATTGGGACAAAGGGGCAAGTGGGACCAAGATATTACCAAGATATTTTTTAAGTGTGGCCTTATCTTGTTTTATTATATACACATGTGATCTTCCTTGTACAAGACCAAACAAAGTTTCCCATACTTAGATAAAATAACACAAGAAGTTCAAGATCTCTCTAGGAGAGCTTTCGGCCATGAACAGTACTCCACCAAACAATTTACATTTTTTTGATCTTTCAGTAATTTGACGCTTCAAGCTTAGTATATCGAGTCCCCCAAGCATCGTGAAAGCGTTGATTTGTCAAAGAAACACTTCTAAATTTGGAATTTGCAGTTTGGAGTTCTTAAAGGGGTGTTAAGGTATGTGGATTTTCTTCTTCTTTTAAGTTAAATTAAGGCTTGTATATGTGTTATTGTGTATTATATTGAAAAGAGAACCATGAAAATTGCTTGTTTTATGTGGATTGTAGGGTTGAATGTGTTGGGTTTGAAATTTTGGAATTTTGGGGTTTATGAAATTGTTTTGTTTTGGAACCTTGTAATTGTGTTTAATTGGCATAAAAATGGTTCTTGTGGGATCAAAGAGGTAGCGGAGATGGTTTGTATACATTCATGAGGTTGTGGTCGAATTTGGTCTTTTAATTGTACCAAATTGTAGCATTTTAATGTTGGGGGTTTACGTTAGGTGTTGGAGTATTGTGTTATGATTTTTGGAGTATATTGAAGTAATTGGGTATGCTAATTTTGTATATAAACTGTAGGCTGTCCAGATTTTTAGTTTAGTAAGAAAATGAAATGTTGCACTTTGACGTTCTGGAGTCTCGTAAAAGTGTTTGAATGTGTTGAGTGTGTATATGATGGGCAGGCTGCCCTGTCTTTTAGTTTGGGGGAAAGATGAAACGTGATGGCGAATTAGTGAAGTTACAAACTTAAAAAGGCTTGCATTGTTGTCATTGTTATTGTTGTTGATGATGGAATGGGGCCGAGATAGAGCCCTGGGATGGCCTAATTTAAGGGGAAATGTTGGCAAAATTTTTGTTGTTGTGTTGATAAATTGGAGCTGAGATGGATTCTCGGGGTTGTCCTTTTTATGGGAAGGTGCTGGCAAAATTTTTATAAAATTTTGAAGAACTTGGAGCTTTAAAGCCCGCAAAGGAAACTAGCTAATTATGTACGCTTTGTGATTTCTTTTAGATATTGGACGACCGGAAGGATAAGTTAAAGTGACTTGACGTCGGGACTAGTTGGCGAAGGAAGCAAGGTATGTAAAGTTTTTCGTCTCTTGGCATGAATAGGTAAAAATAGAAAATGTGATAGCATTTGAAAAATTCATTCTTGAAACTTTGGCCAAGTATGCGTTATGTTTGTTCTTGGTCTTTCTTCCGAATGATGAGCTATACATGTATGTTTGACATTCTTAAGAGTATGTCGTATCGGTAAAAGTTTGAAAAGAAATAAGTGAGTTTGAAACTAAAAGTTCCAATGGTTTTAGAAATACCAAAGTTGGTAAGTACATAGGCAAGTTATGAAATGAACTTTATTTGAATTCCAATTGTGAACTAGACCCATGTTTGTCCCTTGGAACCTTTTTGTAAATATGTATTAGTTCAACTCTTGTGTTCTTGGAACTTACAAGTTGGAGAAAGTAGGTGATATTGTAGCAAAGGTTGAGAAATATTAACCCTATGGTAATTTGCTTGCTTTTAATGTATGCGCCCTTAAGATTTAGTATGCTTGTAAGGGTAATGGAAATTTGGTAAGTTTGGTACTTAAGGTTGATAAGTTGTTAGCTATGAAAGCTTGATAAGTTAGGAGATAAGGTTGTAAATTACGAAAGTTGAATAAGTTTGAAAAAAATATATGTTCGTTTCTTGGAATTCTTGTAGAAATTAACTGTATTACCAACTCTCATGTGTTTAAAGGCTGTAAGTGCGAAAGTATGATGAGTTTTTACGGTTCTTGGAATATGACAGGTCTAGCTTAGTGAAAGGTGTTACTTTGTTACGCGTCCAAAGTTTTATTATCCCTAGCATATATAAAAGATTTAGTTATAGCATTTTAGATATCCAGGAAAGGTAAGAAGCTTTAAATTTAATTATTTTTCTTCAGCCATGCTCAAAGCTACCTTAGACTCCGACTACCTCCGGCTCCCCTCAGGAATACAATCTATAGTTCCTCCATCCTGAAAAAAAAAAATAGGACGGGATGTGAAGTCGAGGGTAAAGAATTTAATTTGTAGAATAAAAATAAGAGCCGGCATGATTAAAGAAAAAAAGAGAGAAATGATGGGTTTAGCGAGAGGTAATCAAAGTATCTAATATATAAATGATCTTTGTAAATACCTTTTTAACAGTAAAGGAGTATATCAGTACGACCCTATAACTTTAGGAAGCTGTTCTTATATTCATTCCTTGGTATTTTGTAAAAAGTTAGTTATAACCTTGACCTATAGATCCTTGACGTCCATAACATATAATAACAGATAGAATTGGATAAGTTGTATGAACTCATTCTCTCATAGTTCCGAAAGTGCAAATGGTTCTAACTTTGAATAGAAAACTTTAAGTAGTTCTGAAATGCTTCATAGGAAATTGCAGTTCTGAAGGTGTGGAAAGAATTTACAATAATTAGTATTCTGGATTGGTGTATGATTATTGTGCTCATCGTTTAGATTTGTGATGCTGATTGTGTGGGTCTTGATATGCTCTGATAATGGTATTATGCTTGGGCGCGACTCATGATCTGAGCAGTCCAGAACCTATATTTTGGGGGAGTGAATCATGGTTCGAGCAG
Organism: Solanum virginianum; assembly: GCA_000787875.1. Taxonomy (NCBI): domain Eukaryota; kingdom Viridiplantae; phylum Streptophyta; class Magnoliopsida; order Solanales; family Solanaceae; genus Solanum; species Solanum virginianum. Next base: position 19,985 of record DF358832.1, on the reverse strand, counting down.
CCCAATTCATATCCATAGTGGACGTGACTCGTGGTCCGATCAGTTTAAAATATATCTATAGTGGGCGTGACTCATGGTCCGAGAAGCCCAAGGCATAGTCTGAGCAGACGTGACTAGTGATCTGAGAAGTCCAGGGCATATTTTCAGTGGGTACACCTCGATAACTAGAGCGGTCCAAATTCCCGTACCACGTCATGTTGGTATGCTAAAAAGAAATATTTTGAGGTTTGTGTATGCGTTTTATTTCCATACTGCCATTGTGAGTTATTGTCCTGGTTTGCATTTTGGAAAAGTAAGTGTTTTAATATCTCAACCATGTTTAAATTACTACGATTCTGTTTCATTTTGTCCTGCATGTTCTGCTTTACATATTCGGTATGTATGTTGTACTGACCCCCTTTCTTCAGGGGCTGCGTTTCATGCCCGTAGGTACAGACGCGCAGATTAGTGGGCCACCAGTTTAGGACACCTGATTGCTGTTTGAAGGGCTCCTTTGCTTCGGAGCTACTTTTGGTATCCATGCTACTCCATTACTTTGTATTATATTCGTTTGAGGGTATGGCGGGGCCCTGTCCTGTCTTTTGATTCAGTCTATTTATATAGAGGTCTGTGGGCTCCTGTGAGTATGGGACATACAAGTTTGTATATCATGTATGTATGCTGTGTAAGTTGGGCGATTTAACCGCAGCGATTACCTTATCGGCCCGCATAAATATATATATTTTTACTTATATATTGTTGGGACTCTTCTGTTGCAGGTGGTTAGTCAGTAAAATAGAGAAAACTCTGTCAAAATTTCTAGAAGAATGTTAGTCACTGTAAATGGAATCTAGTTAGTAGTCGTGTCTGGGTGCCCCATTCGGGTACTAGTCATGGCCTATAGGTTGGTTTATGACACCTACACATGTCTTATGTTCTATGAAAGCATGTTTTTACTTCAAGCATCATTCATACATGCCATATTGTTATTATGCTATATGATTATGCATTTTGCCTATGATGTCTATCTCTTGTTGCATTTCATCCCATATACTTAGTACATTCAAATGTACTAACGCATACTCTATGCCTACATGATATTATCTCTTGGTGCATTTCATCCCATATACTTAGTACATTCAAATGTACTAACGCATACTCTATGCCTACATGATATCACCATGTAGGAACTAAAGCTCCTATTGATTCTCCTCGTGGCCAGATGAATTGTTCAAGTTAGCTTTTGGTGAGTCCTCATGTCCGGGGACAATATTTATCTTCTTCCATGCTTATGTTTAGACTAGATCTTATATATTTTTAGGGAATACTTATGAGGATGAGGGTGAGTCCGGTTGCTTGTCTTGGCCCTCGCTAAGTTCTATGTCTAGAGGTATTGTTGGACAAGTTATGTATTATGCTTGAGCTTTGACTCATCTATGTTATTTAAGTATTAATCTCTCTCTCCCTTAGTCCCAATTCCCCTTGTTTATATCTCTTTTGTTGTTTTATCTTGCTTTGGTGACCAAAAATGTGTGTATGATATGCTAAGAGACTTGTCTGGGGTCCCTTTGGGTTACCCATTCGCCGATCATGTCTAGGCCTTAGGCTTGGGTCATGACAATGAATGATGGTATCAGAACACTAGGTTGTTAGATCCTCATATTCCAACGCACCACGTCGATTAGAGTCTTATTCATAGTTATGTTATGCACCGCAGCTATTAGTAGGAGGCTATGAGATATTTTAGGAAATTTTTCCCTTCTTCATTTACTTAAAAAGTCATGCTTTAGAAGTGAGATAGGGCTTTCCCCTCTAATGAATGTTTTTTGCTCTTCTAGTTGATCATGTCACTTCAAAAAGAGAGGCGAAGGAAGGTAAGTTGAAGGTTTTAATTTTGATAGATCTGGGTTCCGCTATTCCTTTCATTATTATTTTTGGTTGCTAGTTAGCTTCTTGTGTGTCCCGAGTGGTTATGTGAACCTTTGGTGTCTACCTCTGTGTTGAGTATATTGTTGTTAGAACGTTCATAGGTATTGTTCCATGTTGATATTGCATTAGGTCTTCCCTTGTGGCTTGTTGGATTAGATGCGGTTGATTTTGGATGACATACTTGAGGTGGATTAGTTGCATGTATGATATGTCTCTGTTATTTATAGGACCCGCAGAATAGATCTAATTCCTTAATAAGTCGCTCTTGAGTGGTAGTGAAGGGGTAGGTCCATTCTTGTCTTAAGGTACAATTGATCTCTAAGGGTTGTATTTATCATCTTGAGGAAGTTAGGAGTGTTGGACCTAAGTTATTTTTATTTGAGTTATTTTAGTGGTAGATGAGTTCTTGAATATCCTTTCCGACCATGTCTATAAGTCTCATGAATAGGATTTTTTAATCCCTACCTTGTTATACTTGTGATGGTCCCTGGTGGTGATATGTTAGTTGTTTCCCCAAGTGAGAAGGAGCATGTGAGTCATTTGAGGGTGGTACTACCAAGTTTAGGGAAGAGAAGTTGTATGCTAAGTATGAGAGGTGCGAGTTTTGGTTATAAGAGGTTGCCTTCCTAGGTCATGTGTTGTCGGGGGATGGTATTAAGGTGGACCCTAGTAAGATGAAGGTCATTAGAGATTGGCATAGACCTTTGAATTCATCAAATATTAGGAGCTTCTTGGGCTTAGTGGGCTATTACTGAAGTTTGTGAATAAGTTGTCTTCTATTGCTTCTCCTAGGACTTAGTTGACCCTAAGTAAGGCCAATGTTGTGACTGACGTTTTGAGTAGGGTGATTTGATAGGTCCAGGAGTTGTTATTTCTTATGTTATTCATTTGTGTTACTTGGATCCATGTTTGTGTCCCGGAGGGTTCTGTGAGTCTGTTGTGGCTAGGAGGGGTCTATAAGGGTTGCCCTATATTCTTATTGTATAGAGTCTTGTCTCGTGATCTTGGTTGAACTTAGCTTGATGGGTTGGAGGTCTTAGGGTGGTTTGGGCTACTCGCATAGCATGTTTCCAATGAGTGTAGGACCCGTAAGGTTGTAATATAATGGTTAAGCGTAGAAGATCTATTTGGTCAGCTATGATGGGTTAGTCACTTCTCTAAGATTGATCTTTGGTTCGAGTTTTGTCCCCAAGTGAGGATGAGGGTAGGTGATGTCCCTAAGTCTATTTTCGGACTAGGAGTGAGCATTTTGAATATTGGTGGAGTTGTTTGATTGGCTTATGCATTGGTTATGTTTATGGGTTTCATGAATAGGGTCTTAAAACCCTACCTTGGCATGTTTTGGGGCCTCTATCGAGGGAGTATTGATTTATTTAGAGCGTGTGAATCATTTGGGGTAGTGTTGTAAGTCTTGAGGAATAAGGTTGTTTGCTAAATATGATAGGTGTGAGTTGAGGATAATGAGAAGGTGGTTAGAACTCTTTAAGGATTGTGATATGAGTGTGCATTATTTCCTTGTTGAGGCTAATGTTATGGTTGATGCTCTAAGTAGGGTATGTATGGGTAGCCTAGCATTATGGATAATGGTGGTAAAGAGGTGACAAGTAGGGTCCTTTGATTTTCTAGATAGGGAATTAGGTTGAAGGAAGTTGAGAATGGGTATTTGGTGGTTCCAATTTCTTTTGGTTGGAGAGGTCTAGTTAAGCAAGGCCTTGGTTCCGCCTTATTAGAGTTGGAAGTTTTAGGTGGAAGGATGGTGGATGGGGTTATCTCCCAAGGGGGAGATGGTGGTTTATGGTACCAAGTAGGCTATGTGTGTTTAAGGTTGACTAATGAGTTTACGATTGTGATTCCTTATAGAATGTAGAGGAAGATTGGTAAGGTTGCATACGGATGGGAATTGCCTAGGGGTATGAATATGGTTCGTCCGGTTCTTCATGCTTCAAGGTTGATGGGATGAATTGGTGACTCGAGTGCTATAGAACTCTTTGAGGTTGTGCGTGTTATGGAGGGTAAGTTGGATTAGGAGAAGGTCCTGGTAGAGGTAATGGATAGATGGGTGGAAGAAGTTGATTGATAAGGATGTAGTGCTCCTCGACGCCCTTTGGAAGAATCGTCAAGGCGAAAGTTTTCTCGGGGAGCCGTAGTGGGCATAGAGGAGTAATACCTATATCTCTTTCATTCTATTCAAGCTTATGATAACATGTCAAGTCCTTTTATTATTCCAAGTCTTGTGTTTCGGCCCCTATGTCATTGTATGCATCCATGTTTATGTTGACAAGGTCATGGTGATTTTAACACTGGTGTTGAGATTTTGAAAATGGTGTTTAAGTGCATTGTTGCATTCTTGTTGGGGTTGATTTCTTCATAATTACTCATCTTATGTATGTTTTTTGACATTCGGAGACGAATTTTCCCAAGGGAGAGATATTGAAACGATCCCAAAAAGTGCCTGAAAATGTTCCTCGAAAGTGCCCGAAATTATAATTTCTATATATCTCAAAATTTGTACGTGATATCGAAAATTCGACTTCATGTTCTTGTTCAAGAGGTAACATTGAGTGGGATATGGGTCCAACCCGAATTTTAGACCAACCGTAGCAAAATCTGAAATTTCAAGTGAGCAACAAAAACAGTGTGCGTGTGCGTCCCTAGCGTGACGCGACTGGGGCGCGCCACTACCTTATTTTGTACCCAGTTATTTTTTTCGGTATAAGGCTTTTGGGTCTAGATCCTAGGTCTTCCCATACGTGAAAATACCTATACTTAGCCATATTTCACCTTCATATATTCAAAACATTCCCTTACACTTTCTCAAACACTTAGACTAATGTTTCATCCAAATTCAAGTGTCCCAAACTCATTTCGGATCGATCTTAATGTTTCATCCAAATTCAAGTGTCCCAAACTCATTACGGATCTTGAGAAATTCTTTCAAGCTTAAAGCTCCCATCCAAATCTAAGTCAAGCTTATTTATGTCGTTTAAGACCATCGTGGGTCCCCTACATCAAGCAAAGTTCAAAGAAATTTTCGTTAGCTAAGTTTTGCACAAGTATCGGTAAGAGGGTCAACTTTAAAGGGTCATTTCTCTTAGAACACAAAGAACTGAGTGGCCCACGACCTACCAAATTAAAGCTCTTTGAATTAACTTTCCAATGCACTTAGTTTCACCTTATTTAGAGATTGGATGAAGACGTTATGCCCATTTTCGTAGAACTCGTATGTGTAGGAATATATACGGGTTTTTGCCAAATTCCATTTCACTAATGGCATTCCATAAATTTAGTCATTTCTATTGGCCTTTTGGGAATTTCTGATGTTCACGCTCTAATAAGAAAGCGATCGCTTTCAATAATTAACCTAACCGAAGGTTAGGGTCGAATCCACAAGGAATACGGGGCTTGATTACAAGATTTCACTACTAATCATTTCAAGCATCAATAACTAAAATCTCTAGAACTCAATTTTAGGGACAACTTGCAAATTGTGTTCCCCATGATTCGTTGTCTCGATTACCCTAGGTAACATAGCTACAATTGAAGAGTCACATGTAAGACGGTAACTTAGGTTCTTCTAGCCCTCTTATGAAGGTAAAGGTCAAATTTTACCATGGTGCTTGGTCGGCAACCATGGCGTGCCAACTAACCATTACCAATTGTCCCAGTCAACCTCCCCTTGGTCAGGTTTGGTTGATTAGACGAGAAGACATCGATCGAATCCTGTCATCTACTTCCATTTTTCTATTCATCACTACCTTGGTCGGGCTTGTGATAGTAGGTAGGGTTTGGTGTTGGCCACTACCAAACAACTATCATAATTAAGGAAAATAGAAAATACATGCAAAACCCCAATCATAGAAATGCAATAAACCTAGGTCATCTCAAGTCAAATACTCATGGTTCCCACAACCCCAAATTGTGGGTGCTTAGCTACTCATGGCTAAGGCAAAACCAACAAAATGCAAATAAATGACATGATTGAGAATTTTACCCAAGGCAATGAAGATTGAAGACACCACAAGTAGCAAACCAAAAGCTTAATAGATTGACAATGAGCACAAAGCAAGGTTTATAATCCCCAAAATTGGGTTTTCCTAGAGCAAAAGATAATCTAAGCTAAAAACCTAAAAATACTCCACAGAGAATATTCAAAGATGATAAAAACTCCTCTGGTTCAAATCTTTTCTCTAAAACCCTAATACTATATATAGTATTTACAAAATAACCTTAGAATTTACATAGAAAAGACAGCTAGCAACTGATAAGTCTCATAGGTACGACTCGTAGGATGACCTACGAGTCATAGTTAGGGTCTCATATCATGTTCTTGGCATCTTTAAAAGACAGCTAGCAACTGATAAGCCTCATAGGTACGACTCGTAGGATGACCTACGAGTCATAGTTAGGGTCTCATATCATGTTCTTGGCATCTTTGACTAAACTGGTACGACACATAGGTACGAATCGTTGCTTGAGCAATGACTCGTATGTTCCTCTCGTAGTCTTGGCCTTCAGTTTTTGGTCCAACATTTTGGCTCTCTAATTCCTGCTATGGATCCACCTCTACGAGCCATAGTGAGACTTACGACTCATAGGATGGCCTCGTAAGGATGAACTCTACTTAGTAGATTTCTGAATTTTTGTCTTTGTTTCTTGCTAACACACACCCTACAACTCGTAGGTGTGCTCGTATGTCTTATGTTTCAGTAAAATCTACTGCAGTTATACTAATGGCATATACAACAACTCCTTTGATTTAGGTACCCAACTGCCAATTTCAAAACATGATTGCAAAGTTGTTAAGCAGAACAAGAACATAATGAGATAGCTGGCAATCCAACTATGACAAGTTAAGAAGCATCAACCATCCACAATCATTGGTATAGTCATATGCTACTCAAGTAGTGCAAATACCCTCACTGGAAAGAAGTCTCTCATACTCACTCAAAAGCATTTAGAATTCAGTAATAACATTCCATAATTACTAGCATATTCATATGCTACTCAAGTAGAACCAATGCCCTAACTAGAAAGAAGTCCCTTATACTGACTCAAGAACCTGCAAAAATCAAGGACTGAGGAAACATTCTCACTCTCACAATTGAAATTCATGCACAATGACTAACACCATAGGCTTGTCCTTATACTCATCTTTCGGCTTGGTGACAAAGTTGATTTGGATCACTTTAAGACTTATAGCTTGTTACATAGGCTCAAGGGGCTTTGTATGGCATTTTAGGCAAGTAGTGATTAAAAGCTATCCTTGAACCATGCTTACCAACAATTTCACCTTCATAACCTAACCTTTTTCAATAAGTCCACCCTTATTCTCTTGTTTTTGAATTTTTCGAGTACTTTCTTTCTGTTTTCAGCTGTGCCTTATTTCTAAACTCAATTCTTGCTACTTATTCTCAATTCAAGGCACTTTTCTTTTTATTTTCTTTTTCTTCACTCAGCTCATGCTTTTTCATTTCTTTCTTGATTTCCCAACTAACCACCTTATTATTATTACTTTACCACAATAAGGGTCACCCTCAACTTAGGTTTTTAGCCTCAATCAAGGTTCACAGGTTCAAGAATAAACCAGGGTCAATATCATCAAACAAGGTTAAGTTAGCAAGGTGTCAAGAAAGAATGAGTACATGAGAAGCTCAAACATTTGGAACAAGGGATTCACTCACTCATTTGGTGGGTCATTTAGGCCAAATGTGGGTTCACTCAAAGAGCAAAGGCCTAAGATCATTTCTGTATCAACCACACCACCAAACCAATCGTAGAGTAACAAGGCAAGTTCTGAGTCCATACAAGATGCATTAATGCAGCAAAATAAGCTCACAAAACACATGATATTGCACCCACAATCAAGCATAGACTCACAGGTCATGCTTCAAGGCTCAGCCTTACCTTCACAATATCAGAACAAACATTGCCAGCTACTTAAAAATGTATAAATGCATCAACAACCACAACCTCAAAAAATTTTGAGGGTACCCAATTTTTCATCAAAACTTTAAAATGCATCTCAGGGCTATGTGTATGCCCACAGACAACATTACTATGAATATGCCCATTATCTATATTACCTAAACATGTTGGTTCAATAGAAAAGTAAACATCCATAAGAAAAAAGAAGCATGACAAGAAAATCTTGGGATAAAAATAGAGGAAGTTATGGACTCGAGGCTACTCAGACTTCACCTTAATTCATAACTTCCCACACCCCACCAAAAAAGGATACTTTGTCCTCAAAGTAAAAACACATATTAAGATGAACATAACAAAAACATAGACTTAAATACATATATATTAAAAACCAACATTTAAAAACCAACGTCCAAAACAAAAATAAAAGCATCATCCAACATAAATATTTAAAAACCTACATCAAAATAATATTATCTAATAAGAGAACAAAATATCCATAAATAAAAGTACGAATTGAGGTCAAAAAGGATCAAACACAGTGGTACCTTAAACATCAATCTCTAGCTAGTCTGTGGGATCCAGGGGCACCAACCCCTCCTCAGCAATCCGTGAACTACCCTCTCTATGTGGGGTGTGCTGCACCTGATCTCTCTAAATAATCGTCATTATTAATGACTCCTACACCACCTCCTCAGGTATGGGCTCCTCCTCTGATCTCGGCCTTTTTTGACCCAGCTCTGGATCATCATCATGCTCAAGGGGCCTCTTATGATGGACATCTAGATTGCCGGCTAGCCACTTGAATGCCTCATTGTCCATAGGTGCCACCTCCGGGACTGCAACAGGAGCTGTTAACATCTATAATAATTTAGCCTTAAACTTGGCCAACTCTTTGATCACAGCACTCTTGTCAGTAGGCCGAGTTCCCTCAAGTCACCACTGGACTCTCGCCTCGAAGGCATCTACTCAGGTATCCACAGCTCTAACTCGCTCATCTACCAGATCGCGAGTGAATGCCTTCATCGTCTCCTTCGAGTCCTGTATAGTCTGATCAACCCATGGCCAGACCCGTGCTGATAAAGCCTGAAGCCTAGCCTCGGTTGTAGCTACCCTGCATTGTAGTACCTGAAAAGCAATAGCAGAAATAATAGAATAAACCTGTAAAGTAGTTGTTGTTGGTGCTGGAGTGCTAGAGGATGGCATGGACTCGATCTCCACAGCTGGCGTGCGCTCTATAGCAACCAAATTAGTGCTGGTAGCAGTGGAAGGTGCACTCTAATTTGGAGGCTCTACTGGGAATGGCTCTGAAATAGGAGGAGTTGCTCTTGGTAAGGCCATCGAGTTCTTGTCAGCCTTTATTAGGCCGGGATCCATGGTGCGTGTAGGCTCTATATTCTGGTCCCTGTGGGGATCAATAAGAACACTCGCTGCACTGCACAATCGATGAATCAAAACAGGAAATGACAGTGAGGTGTTCATCCAGACAGCTGTCACATGGATCTTCTTCGAAATGATCCGGGCCCAGTCGATCTCATACCCACCTAAGATGCTGGCTAATAATACAGCCCGCTCCAAAGTGACAACATTATCCATGAAAGTTGGTCGGATATGCCAATGGATAATGGACCACAAAAACCTAGCCCGAAAAGAGAGATGGGCCTTCACTATTGGATCAGCGTGGTTTGTAACCCACATCAGCTCAAAGCCCTCCTCATAAATCTGGCCCAAAATCCATCGTAGAAGCTCCATCCTGGCCCTGATGTCCTTCCCAGTCACTGCTCTCCTCATCTTGTCAATCTGCCTATCATATTCTACAGTAGACTAAGGTGCTCTATAATCGAGTCCAAACTAGATTCATCGAATAGTCTACTCAAAAATAGGAACTCTCCTACCTCGGACTGGCACCACGTGTAACCTCGGCTGCCCTATAGGCTTTTTGTTCTTTGATAGCCCTGGGGGGAGTGTAGCAAGATATGCTGCATAGAACTCACGGACTACGAAGGGGGCGTACTTGCCTAGCTGCTGTGTGGTCCTTCATAGCCCATGTTTGTCTAGCTCTGCATCCAACCCAGGCACTTTATCTAACCCCGAGTCATTTAGTCTCGATTCTTCGTGAAATTATCACACTGATTTGCCTTGTCCCTTGGGCTCTAAACCCTGATCATATATCTCTTTCATCCCTGGGACACACCATCTGCGGTTGACGAGATGTTGAGACTGGACCTCTTCCTACTGGGTCTGGGAGGTGCTCTCAGACTCTAATTCTAACTCTGAATATGAGGGGGTCATCTGTGGTAGGCTGTTATCTGACCCGTCCCCGGTACCCTTTTGTTCCTCCTCTTCAGAATGGGAGAAAGTGCTAACTTCCATAGGAGCCTGTGCTGCAAGTGCCTAAGCCTGAGGTCTATTGCCTTCAGGATCTATCCTAACTATGTGGACTTCCATAGAGCCCTCTGAATGCTCAATCTCGGAGGATTTATCAATCAACCTCCATTGGAAAGTTTGAATAGGACATTTGTCTTTTGGAGGCATTTTATCTGCAAGCCAACCATATAGCAACATATAAGTTTCAAGATGTTTGATCTAATAAATCACATAATAAAGAACAAGAAATGCAAACACTTAAGATAGAAACAAAAAATACAATAGGAGAAAAATCACTAGAACAGTTGTAGGTCTGCAGTAGGATGGCCTACGAGTCGTACATGGCCTCGTAGTAATAAAATGTCTTACAAAAATACAATCTGACCTCAGATATAAGAAGCAGTTATGACTCATAGAGGAACCTACGAGTCATAGTCTGGACTTGTACCAAATTTCAGAGACATTTTTAAGAACTAAGTCAGGATTACAAGACCATCTCTGCAAGTCGTAACAGGTGTTACGAGTCATATGTGGGTCTCATATAGGAAATATGTAGAAATCACAGGTGACTGGTGCTTGCTATGAGGGACCCTTATGACTCGTAACCTATGAGTCATAGGAGTGCCTCGTAGCAGAAAATAGAAGGCATTAGAGGTGCCTATCATTTCCCACAATAAGCATAAACCAAACACACCATTCAAAATACTTTGGCACATAAGAGCAATACAAAATATTTGGCACCTAAGCAATCCCATAATGATAACAGAAAGTTAAAACCACCATTATCCCCAAGAATTGAGATCATTTCAATAGTATATCAAGCACACCAAAAATAAAATACTTTCCAATCCCACACTTTATATCACAAGACATTATATCCAATCCATTCAGACCATTTCAATCTAGTCCACCAAGTTAAGACCTATGAAACATACCCACACTTACCAAATTCCAGTTCTGAAAATAATATGATCAATGCTTAGACTCAAATAGGCACTATACTCGAGGGATTAAGCATTTACACACTAACAACCATCTACTCAAGAATTTCAAACAAAGTTCAATTCATCACAACCTCCTTCAAGGCACACCAACCCTAGTTTTTGAGATTATATCAAAATATCATCAAATATGCTTGAAATTTCATGGTTAAACACATACACATTCATCTATAGCATAACTCACCACCATAGTGCATATTATCTAAGAAACTTACCAAATTGAAGAAAAATTGAACCAATGAACTGTAGATGGAAAAATAAGCCAAAACCCTAGAAAATAATGCCCTTGTCAGAATCTTGGCCGAAAAAGGACGTGGGTGGATGAGGTTTTGATCGAAAAAATGATGTGGATGATAACAAAGGGTTTTCCATTGTTTTAGGGTTTGGAAAATGAATTTTGGGGGTCAAATTTTATTTTGAGCCCCTTTTAAATGAAATCGAGTCAGATTTTTAAAACTACAGATCAGGGCTACGAGACCTTGACTACGAGTTGTAGGGTGTCCTATGACTCATAGGTCCTGATCTCGTAGTAGACCAACACTTGCAAAAATTTAGGGATCATACCTTGGCACTATGAACCCCACTTACGACTCGTAGAGGACCCTACGAGTCGTAAGGTTGGCTTGTTGTGTATATGCCAACTCTTGATACTCAATGTTTCCCTCTACAAGGCATGATAAAGAGTTATAGTGAGGATTATGACTCATAGGCTTGATCGTAGAGGCTTCTCCAAGTGCCATTTTTCAGGTCTTCAGTTCTTCAATTTTTCACCTGCAAACCAGATCTCAAAACACAATAATTCCCAAAATATTACAACTTCATCAATGTCATTCAACCAAAAAACAAACTCAAACTTTCTACCTAAGAATCTCAACAGTAAAAAAGAACATTTAAAGCAAATCTGCAATTATAAAAAATGCTTGGGTTGCCTCCCAAGAAGCGCCTTATTTAATGTCGTGGCTCGACCAAGCCATCATGGATAATCAGACTTCTCCATGAGTCTCATTGTTACTCTATTTACTCCTCATTTTCTCATCTTGCACCTCCTCAAGCTTCTCAGTCAGCTGTTCCACCTATCTCCAAGCCTTTGCATTGATATAGTTTGTTATTCCATCTTGTAGTTACCTTTGAGAACATCAAACATTATCTCCCTAACAATTTCATCTTACTCATTGACCTTGATCAGGACTTGCTCAAGCATATGGTCAATCTTTGTTAGCTTATCAGTGATACAATGCTGAGGCGATAACCTCGGCTAATTTGACACATTCTCGCTTTTTGGTTTACCTGGGGCTCCCTTCAGTGCACTAGCGGATGGTCTGGCTTGTCCTTGAGAGGGTTGGTATACTTGGGTAACTACAGATAGCTTGTCCATAAGCTCAGTGATCGCACTAAATGGTCATCTTATAAACTCCCAACGGTCCCCTCCAAACAACGCGTCAGCATGCCCTTGTTGGTCGGAGTTTAGTGCGCGGTAGAAACTAGCCACAAATTCATCATCAGTCAAACCATGGTTTTGATTCGCTGCCAAGCACTGCTTGTATCTTTCCCAAGCCACCACCAAAGGTTCTCCTGGCACCCTTTTGAAATTGCAGATATTGTTCTGTAGATTTTACGTGTTGGACTCTATGAAAGTTCATGAGGAAGACTTTTTGTACCTTCCCCCAGTTAGAGCAAACATCGGGAGGGAGAATTGACCACTATTCTGCAGCTTCACTTCGAACAGTCATGGGGAAAGCCTGAAGAGCCATGGCCTCCCAAGCAGGATGTCTTGTCCCAAGGATCCCCCTCAACACTTAAGTAAAATTTTGCAAGTGAATTCGAAGGTCTTCGTACTCTTGCCCATAAAATAGGGCTCACCTCTATAAGGTTTCCAACAAGTCTTTTGCAATGTAGAACTTTTGTTCAGTCATAGTGCCAACTAACCTACCCTAAAATTCAACTAACAAAAATTAAAAAAAAAGTAAACTACAGGAGAGTTTGGGAATTAATACTAGAATTAATATAGTTAAATCAAATCAAAACCTAACTATATTCCCCGACAACAGTGTCATAATTTTTGAAGATGTTCATGCTCCAATAAAAAAGCGGTCGTTGTCAGCAACTAACCTAATCAAAGGTTAGGGTCAAATCCACAGGGAATACGAGGCTTGACTACAAGGTTTCACTACTAATCATTTCAAGCATCAATAACTAAAATCTCTAGATGGGGGGGGGTTTGTGATTAAAAAACAAAAGTAAACTTATGACTATACTACTACGTGGGAAAACACTCAATTTTAGGAAAAACTTGGGAATTGTGTTCCCCATGATTTGTTGACTCAATTACCCTAGGTAACATAACTATAATTGAGGAGTTGCACGCAGGATGGTAACTTAGATTCTTCCAGCCCTCTTGTGAAGGTAAAGGTCAAATTTTATCGTGGTGCTTAGTCAGCAACCATGGCGTGCCAACTAACCGTTACCAATTGTCCCAGTCAACCTCCCCTTGGTCAGGTTTGGTTGATTAGACGAGAAGACATCAATCAAATCCTGTCATTTACTTTCATTTTCCTATTCGTCACTACCTTGGTCAGGCTCATAATAGTAGGCAGGGTTTGGTGTTGGCCACCACCAAACAATAATCATAATGAAAGGAAATAGACAATACATGCAAAATTCGCACTATCTTGGTCAGGATCGTGATAGTAGGATTTCATGTTGGCCACCACCAAACAAGGTTAATAACAAAGGGAAATAGACAATACATGCAAAACCCCAATCATAGAAATGCAATAAACCTAGGTCATCTCAAGTCAACTACCCATGGTTCCCACAACCCTATGTTGTGGGTGATTAGCTACTCATGGCTAAGGAAAAATCAACAAAAATGCAAATAAATAACATGATTGAGAATTTTACCCAAGGCAATGAAGATTGAAGACACGATAAGTAGCAAACCAAAAGATTGATAGATTGACAATGAGCACAAAGCAAGGTTTACAATCCCCAAAATTGGGTTTTCCCAGAGAAAAAGATAATCTAAGCTAAAAAGCTGAAAACACTCTACAGAGAATATTCAAAGATGATAAAAACTCCTCTAGTTCGAATCTTTTCTCTAAAACCCTAACTTAAACTATATATAGTATTTATAAAATAACCTTAGAATTTACATAGAAAAGACAGTTGGCAGCTAATAAGTCTCGAAGGTACGATCATAGGATGACCTACGAGTCGTACTCGGGGTCTCATATCAAGTTCTTGGCATCTTGGACTAAGTTGGTACGATCTATAGTTATGAGTCATTGGTTGAGCTACAACTCGTATGTTCCTCTCGTAGTCTTAGCCTTCGGTTTTTGGTTCCACATTTTGGCTCTCTAATTCCTGCTACGAGTCTACCTATACGAGTCATAGTAAGACTTACAACTCATAGGGATGACCTCCACTTAGCAGATTTCTTAATTATGGTCTCTATTTCTTGCTATGATACACCCTACGACTCGTAGCTTGGGCTACGACTCGTAGGTGTGCTCGTATATCCTATGCTTCAGTAAAATCTATATTTTTTCTTTAAAATTATGTCAACCTAACTTTTCTGCAAAAATAATACGTGAAGGTACAATGGAAGCATCGTTCACTTGGAGAGGCAACTTGGGAGACAAAATCTGACATAAATGCTAAATATCCTCATCTCTTTGAAGCTTCATAAAAACCATAAAAAGTCGCATTAAGAACTCACAAAATCCCTTGTTTTGGGTATTAAATGTGTTGTATTTTGACAGAACATCAATTCCTATGCTATCTTAACATTCCTAAAGACCTAAACCCTTTCCTAAAGATCAAATTCAATCCTTCCAATTGGAATACACTCTCAAATTCTCTCAAAAGCCTCCACCAAGACCCCAATACAAATTTAGGGAAACTCAAGAGAAAGCTTTGAATTCCAAGACCCACTTCCAATCTTCAAGTCTTTCACAACTCAATTTCAAGAAATTCAAGGTCTAAGGTATATGGGTTTCAACCATTAGGTCCTTTCACCCATGGTGCCCAAGCTTCTTTTTTATATAAATTGCATGATTTTAAGTTAATTTACTTATGGATCTTACTTAGTATGAACTATGATTACAAATTATGTTGGGTTTTTAATGAAATGTTGATTGGAAATACATGTCTACCTATTTCAAGATTATACTATGAAATAGTTTATCTATTGTGACTATGCATGTTTTGAGGTATTAAACTATGGTCTATTATGAGATTTGATGATAGATTTTAATATGTATTGCATGGTGGTATTACCAAGTGTTTGTGGGTTATTTTACTTCAAGTTTTCTTGTATGATTTCACTCTTGAATTGCATAATTTTATACTAGCTCTACACACTTGCCAAGTCTGTGATAAAATATCTGGTTATGATTTCTTAAGAAATTGAAGGTCCAATGCATGTCTTATGAGTTGAATGACTATATGATGATGAAATGATGATGAAATGATGATGGAATGATGATGAAATTGATGTTTGTATATGATGACTATATGATGATGAAAGGAATATGTAAATATGATGATGAGAGGAATATATGGCTAAAATGACTATATGATGATAGAAGGAATGTGTGTGTGTGTGTGTTTTTATGTGTATGTGTGTGTGTATATATATATGATATTATCTCTATAGTGTTGGGGGATGACCAAGCCTAGCTCGGGGGGTTGTAGGCTCGGGTAACCTATTGAGAGGTTGGTACCTCGATCTCCTAGCTCGGGGGTAGTAGGCTCGGGTAACCTTATTGGGGGTCAGTACCCATCAACCTTGTTAGGGGGTTTGTACTCCATTAACCTTGTTGGGGGGTTTCTTCATCAACTGTGTTAGGGGTTTGTACCCATCAACCCGTTGGGGGGTTTGTACTCCATCAACCTTACTAAGGGGTTTGTACCTCATGCACCTATCCAAGGAGGTGGTAGGCCTTGGATTGCACCAAGAATGGTCACTCACTACACATGCCTTATGTTCTATGAAAGCATGTTTTTACTTCAAGCATCATTCATACATGTCATATTGTTATTATGCTATCCATTACTTATGATTATGCATCATATCTCTTCTTGCATTGCATCCCACATATTTAGTACATCAAACGTACTAATGCATACTCTATGGCTACATGATATCATCATGTAGGAACTAGCTCCTATTGATTCTCCTTGTGGCTAGACGGATTGTTCAAGTTAATTGAGCTTTGACTCATCTATGTTATTTAAGCATTAATCTCTCTCTCCCTTAGACCTAATTCCCCTTGTGTATATCTCTCGTGTTGTTTTATCTTGCTTTCGCAACCAATGGTATATGTATGATAAGCTAAGAGGCTTGTTTAGGATCCCTTTGGGTTCCCCATTTGCCGGTCACGTCTAGGCCCTAGCTTGGGTCATGACAGGTAAGCTTAGCCCCCGATTCATTGGCCCATTTGAGATTTTAGAGCGAGTTAGAGAGGTGGCCTATAGACTTGTCTTACCACCTAATTATCATCTATGCAGCAGCCTATGTTTCATGTCTCAATCCTTCAAAAATATATGCCAGATGAGTCTCTTGTACTTTCACTTGATTCAGTAGAATTGGAGGCAGACTTGTCATTTGGGGAACAACCTATAGTTATCCTAGATAGACAGGTTTGCAAGCTTAGAAACAAAGAGATTGCTTTAGTGAAGGTACAATGGAAGCATCGTTCACTTGGAGAGGCAACTTGGGAGACAAAATCTGACATAAATGCTAAATATCCTCATCTCTTTGAAGCTTCAGGTACTTTCTTTTACCTTATGTTCGAGGACAAATATAATTTTTACTAGTGGAAAATGTAATGACATGTTAAGTCATTTTAATAATTAGTCCCCTTATTTTCCTAAAATATCCTTCTTGTAAATTTTACATGGGTATTTTGGACTATTTGATAACTACGATTATTTATTTATGGATAAGTTAAAATAATTAATTAAATTAGTGGACTGAACATTAATTTAATAAATATTCTATACCACTTATTCCATATATTTTAAAAATAAAGTTGTGAACTTTTAGTATTTAAGGAATTAAAAATAAAAGAAAAGAAGAAAAACAGTTTTGGGTGAAACAAGACCTGTACGACGTAAATACAAGGAACGAATTGCTTCTGGTAAGAAATTTACCTCAATTTCAAAAAAATTAATTTAAAACATTTAATTCTAGTTTAGTATGTGAATGATTTGGGGTTGTATTACATTTTTGTAAGTAAAAAGTTATGAATTGAAATGCTGTAAGTGGACAGTGAGATGTGCTCTTTTTAGGTTGGTGAATAGAAAGGTTGGTAGTCATTGATAGGTTGATGATGAAATGATATGACTAGAGGAGTGATAATTTAATGAAATATATTAGTTCTTTAGAAATTCCAATATTCTAGAGATCTAATGTTCATTCTTAATCCGACTGCACCATTTTTTTCTCTTTTAGTTTCATTCTATTCTTTTCCAGATTCCTTTTATAGTTATTGCATTATAATTCAAATTTTCTATATTGAGATACGTGATTAAATAGTAGGTGTAGGTATTATACAATACCATTAAATTCATGCTATGTAGAAAAATTGACATTTAACCCTTGGCTTAAAATTTTGGGAATTGACTATGGAATTCATTAGTTTTTTGGTCTACACTAGATGTATAGTTGTTAGTTTTGAAATTTAATTGTGAATTTTATTACATTAGATCATGGTACTTCGGATTCTATTCGAAAGGGGAAGACTCAAGTCCCGCAGTGAGTGTTCAATTATTAAGGCAAGTGAATTTCTTAACCTTTATTAAGTATATAGAATCTCATGCTTTCCTGTGTGAAGTGTTGAGAATGATTTTGAATTATTGAGTTAATGTTGATATAATATCATGGCTATGTTTTTGTGAATTGTGCCTTGTACTAAAATTAGTCATCTCCTCGTCATGTTGTACACATACCTATTTGCATTAACTTTGAAACAAGAGTTATGTGAACCAAGAAAGAATAAGAATTAAAGAGAATGTACCATTTCGAGGGATGTTTCGTAGACCATGACGAATACTATATTTTGAGGGATGTGTCGCACACAACGACAGATACTATATTTTGAAGATCGTGCCGCACGCTGCGAGGGATGCATGGACTAAAAGTCCCCCCCCCACACATATATGGGTCCCAAATTAAGAGAAACCGGGCATGTATCACTAGGTTAGACATACATCATTATACCTAACATTATTCTATTACATTGCATTGCACATCTTTATCATTTATGAATTTGTGAGTGCTTTTTGTGAAACTTATAATGGATGCATTTGATCCCTTATGTTATTGATCCATAATTGTTGGTGGGATATTATTGAGCTTTACGATATGTAAATTGTGAACTGTTACGTTGGACTGAATTTTATGCAAGTTGTAGTTATGAAGGTTCGGCTAGAGTGTTAGGAACACCCATATTCTATATTACTTTATTTTGTGTTTAGTAGTTCACTTGTTGGGTATTGTGTGTTTGGTAATCATCCCTTGCTACTATATTTTTCTAGGTTACAAGCCTGGATCTTTGTGACATCCTTTATTCTTCCTTATCTAACGCTTCTTGTGGAGATTGTGTGAGGTTGTTGTTTGCCATTTCAGCGGACTTCTCATTCCTATTTATGATTTTGTTCTACTTTAGAGACAATATCATTTGAGACTTTTATTTTCTTTCAAATCTATTTTAATACATTAAGAGGTTTGTGCATGTGACAACCAGGTTTTGGGGATTTTTAATTAAGTTGACTTATTATCTGCAGTTAAACTTTGATTTTTATTACCCTTCCACATTTTATTGTTATAATTGGATTTTTTTAGCGAACTTGTCTTGGTAGGATAAGACGAGTGTCATCATGTCCATTTTTAGTTCGTGACAACTCTGAACAAGTCTCATAACTTATGTAAGCATATCCTTGATTGCGGAATCAAGAATAAACGAGTCATACTAAGGGGTTTCGGGACTTAGGACGTAAGTTATGAGAATAAGGATAGAGAATTTCACATTATTCAACGACATCAAACAATACTAATGGAAAAGGAACATGGGACATACTCTATGAGAATATGGGCTTAGAAAATTCTCCACCACATAAACAACACCACAAACATCAATATACAAAATCTACCGGGTGCATTTTTATATCCAAATGGTAACACATTCCACTCATAAGGGGCAGGTAAGTATGACTCACTCTATCGTGGCAATATGGGACTTAGGATATTCTATATCATAACTTATAATCACGTCATAATACTCATAGCCAATCCATATCGCGATATCCAATAGATAGCCATATCCATAAACATGATCCCGAATACAACACTTAGCAAATAAACATAAAAGAGTTTACAAGTTGTCCAATAATACCTCTAGTCATAAAATAGTGCGGGGGCCAAGACATACCTTAGGCTCACCCTTAGAGTAAATAATCATAAACAAAGCTCGATAGGTAGTGGATGGTGGTTTGTCCTTGCAGAATAGGACTCACCACAACAAGAAAATCTCAAGATTCAAGCTAATCGTCACATGCTGGATGAAGTTAGTCCTCGGTCCCTACATTATTAGATCATGTAGGCAAAAGTATGCGTTATTACATTTGAATGTACTAAATATATGGGCATGCAATGCATATGAACTCATTAAACCTGCATTCGATGTTAAATGGCAAGGGCACATACAGAGAAGGAATCATATATCAAGTGAATGCTTTATATCAATATGCCATGAGGTGCATGGTTCATGAATGCAAAAATAC
>DF358833.1:69537-87917 GCA_000787875.1 Solanum virginianum | reverse complement strand
TTTTTATCCGAATAAATATAATACATTTATAATATATATATATATAGATAGAGAGAGATTACATATATAATTCACTTTTAATGCATAGAAATATATTAAATATTTTATAAAAGAAACTCAAAAGGGTAATTATCCGTACTAATATCTATGAACTATAACCTTTAGTAGATCATTCGAAATTTCAAGTTAATATATATAATGTCGGGTTGGTTTGGCCTCGGGTTGGTTTTTTAAAATCAAAATTAAATCAACCCTAATATAGTCGGATTTTTTTTCGCCAATACCAAATCAAGTCAAATCAAACCACTAATCGAATTTTTTTTCTCGAATTAACTTAATTTGTGATTTAGTTCGATTTTTAATTTGATTTTGTTCACACCTAAAACTAAGAAAGGAAAATGCGTCGATGGCTAGGCTTCTTTGATCATTAATTGGGTCATTAGCTAAAACTTATCCAAATGGTCGATGGCTGCGTTTGATCATATGGATATGTCCAACAATTATCTAATTCCCAAAGAGGACTTGACTATACTAAATATAAATTAATAAACAGTCAAACATTTTTCTCAATTTATAATCAATCAAAGCTAAGATCTAGTAATTTTCTAGCATTAAATGAAAAAAAAAGAACAATTATTTACACCTATTTTTAATCACTTAAAATAAAAATATTATATATATTTCACCTCTCCACTTCAGATATTAAATTCATTTTAAATTCAAGTGATAGCTGCCTAAAATATAAAAATAATAGTGATCAACCTTGATAACTTGCTTTCTAATCGGTAAACTTTAATTTCAATTTTGTTATCCAAAATTGTAATACAAGATTTTAAGATCAACTAAAAGAGATACAGGTATAGAACACGTATCTAAAAATTAGTATACAATTTTATATTTGATTTCAAAATTATTCTTTATCATGAATCTAAGGTAAATAGACATGCATGAACACTTGAATAATATTCCTTGTGGAAGAATATGTTATGAATTCAATATAAATGTAATATTCATTTTTTAAACAAATGAATAGAAGCTTAATACATTTGAATTTTTTTTTATAAAAAGTATGTATTAGCCGTGGCGGATGTATGTAGTGTAATATGGTGCTTAAGCACCCATTGCTTTTTTGATAAACACTATTATTTATGTATAAAATTTAATAATTTACTAAAATATATTAATTGAGCACCCATTTTATGTACCAATTTTTAAATTAAAAATAATTGAACACTTATAATACAAAATCTTTTGGTCCTGCCACTGTGTATGTTATTGTATGTTGAGTTTGTTCACTCTCTCAGATTCCACTTATAAAGTCTTATTGAATATGTTGTTATATTACATTATATTAGTCATTACTCATGTTTTTAAAGAATTTTAATTATTCTGACATATCTATAAAAATTCATATAAATATTCCTGATGTCCAAAAATTAGTTAAATAATAAAAATATATATTCTTGATAATTTAAATTTTTCGATAAGACGATCACCTAAGGATCCGCCATCGACTTTTCACGTATTGTCAGAGGCTTTAAAGACTTTCCACATTTAAAGTGGTCAATTCCTTTGTTTCACATTTGGATGTCGTGTGTAAAATAATCAAGTCTGGGGGCTAGTTAGTTAACAACTTGTTGGAACTTTCTGATCCCATTTTCTTGTTTGACGCGTGGAGTGAGTAAAAAGTGAGACCATTGGGTTGTTGTACCACGATAACGAAACTTAACGGAGTCAAAAATGCTAATGGAAGACCAATAACACAGACCTAAAACTTTAAGCGGGACGAGTCACCTCTATATTTCAACATAAATATAATTAATTTCAAATGAAAATTATTATTATACCTAATCACCCTCTAATATTAAAACACGTAGAAGATTTACACGGTGGAAAAAATGTGTTAGTGGGACATGGATGTGAACTCCACGAATCACAATAAAGTCTAAAGTGGGATTATGTGTGAAATCCCGACTAACTTTCCACCTATAATTCGTCATTATCACTACAAATAATACTGTTTGATACTACTGGAATAATGTTCAATTAAGTATTATAGTTCATGGAAATTGACCCAAAAACATATGTTTAAGTCACTCTTTTGATCTTGATTTCATATTCTTTATCGTTAGTGAAGTCTCAAGTTAAAAGGAAAAAGTACGTTATGGCAGATGATATTAGTAGATGTCTATTGCTAACTAATTTATTTTTTTTCTATCTTAAATCTTTTAATTTCATTTTCATGTATGATTACCAAAATTAATTCCAGAATAAATAATATGTATTAAGTAGTCCTTGAATTATTTATCCTATAATATTTATCTTGGTGACGGGTTATACTTGGTGGAACAAATTAGGAAAAATTAGATGGATAAACAAACATATACTAGTTAATTAACTAACATAGTAGTAGTTTGAATTAATTATGACTCGCGACAAACATATAATTGTAATTGCAGTTTGAGTTTTGTATAATTTACGCGATTTATACAAACGTTGTGCAGGAATTATATCGCGAGATATACAGACGTTATACAAAAATTGCAAATGCATAATGAATTATACAAACGTTTACAAATGTTTCGTGAATTATACGATGCTACTATGACTATAGTTACGAAATATGATGACCCAAATTATAGCAATGAAACACAACTTAAAATATTTTTGAGTGACTATGTGCGAAAATTTCTCAATAAATTATTCGAGAATCAATTATTCTGAAATAACTTGTTCCCAACCAAACAACTAACTACATGTGCTAACTTTCCCCCATTTTTAATAACAACAACAACATACCAGTGAAATCCCACGAGTGGGGTCTGGAGAGGATAAAATGTACATAGACGTTACCACTACCTAAGTAGAGAGGCTGTTTCCTGAAACCCTCGTCTCAAAAACCAAAGAAAGTTACCTACATAAAGACTCATATTAGTCAGTACGATAATGCCAAAACTGGAAAATAAAATAACATGTGAACTAAATTAAGAATTCCACAAAAGTGCTCATTCAAAGTCAGGACAAGATAAAAGACATTGATAAATTCACCTTAGCACTATTGGGCAGCCAAGATAGGAAATGGGCTAATACTATTTAGTATAAATACTTGCCTCCTACAAGGAGACGGATCACCAAAGTTAACTTTCTTTTAGCATAACACAGATATACACCTTTTCCCCTTCTCTTTCAAATATCAAAAACATAAACTTTAATTTTGTTAGGTAGTCACTCAACATGGGGAGAATGGTTCTTATAGCTGCAGCAATGACTTTGTTAGTGACACTTCAAGTTTTACAACCTCCATTAATGGTTTCTGCCGCTAACAAAGGAAAGACGGTAACCGTTTTGAGTATCGATGGAGGTGGTATTAGAGGAATTATTCCTGGAACCCTTCTTGCCTTCCTTGAATCCAAACTTCAGGTAATTTCATATGGCAGTATTTGACGATATGTTGTTAAAAATATACTTGGAACTTGCAAAAACATGTCATTTGTTTTCACAACTGTCCAGCTAGAAAGAAAAATGTGTCGTATAAACTGTAATAGGAGAAATATTAGTCACTTACTTTCTTGTGATGAATTTATTTGCGTAGGAACTTGATGGACCAAATGCAAGACTTGCAGACTACTTTGATGTGGTAGCAGGAACAAGCACAGGTGGATTAATAACAACTATGCTTACTGCTCCAAACAAGGATAACCGTCCTTTATATCAAGCAAAAGACATTTCCAATTTCTACATGGAGAATGGCCCTCAAATTTTTCCTCAAAGCAGGTTAAAACAGTGAATTAATTACTCAAAATTGTTCTTTTTTTCCATCTAATTTTATGCTTAATACTGAATGCAAGTGTTTAATTATCTACGATTCAGGCGTGACAGCTTCGTGAGAAGGGTCACAAATTTGTTCGGGGGGCCAAAATATGATGGCAGATACTTGAGAACAATTATTAATTCAATATTAGGCAATCTTACAATGAAGCAAACGTTGACTAATACTGTTATACCAACTTTTGATATCAAACGCCTTCAGCCAATTATCTTCAGTACTGCTGATGTAAACTTCTATCCTAACAACATTCTTTAACTTAACATATATTATATATTTGCTTCATATATAATATAATCATTCAAATTAATTCGTCTACAGGCAAAAGCAAATATGTCTAAGAATGCTAAATTATCAGACGTTTGCCTTGGTACCTCGGCAGCACCAACTTATTTCCCAGTGCACTATTTTGAGACTAAGGATGCTCAAGGGAAAACACGTACGTTTGATCTTGTCGATGGAGGTGTAGCTGCAAATAATCCAGTGAGTAACGGTTCCATTTACCAAATCAATAAATTGTTTGTGCACGAAACTTAAATTTTTACATCTTGTTCTTTGTAAAATATTCAATATTTTACTCTTTTTTTTTTGGATGACTCTTATCTTAGACCTTAATAGCAATAACACACGTTTCAAAACAAATCATGACGGGCAACTTCCAATACGAGGATATGAACAATACGGACTGCAAGAAAATGTTGGTTCTGTCATTGGGCACGGGTAGAGGCAAGTACGAAGAGAAGTACAATGCTACAGTGGCTTCCAGGTGGGGTATGCTAGGTTGGGTATTCAACAATGGTGCCACCCCTTTGATAGATATTTATGGTGATTCTAGTGCTGATATGGTAGATATACATGTTTCCACCATGTTTCAGACTTTTGGCAGTGAGAAGAACTACATCAGGATTCAGGTAAGATGAATCGACTTCTCTTAGTATTTTCAAAATACATAATGAAAATAATTCACCTAATATATTTGTTTTTTGTTTGATTGGTGCAGGACGACAATTTAACCGGGCAAGCTGCATCTATGGATATTGCAACGACAGAAAACATGGAGACACTCATACAAATTGGTAATGACCTATTGAAGAAGCCAATTTCAAGGGTCAACTTAGAAACAGGCAGATATGAACCAGTTGTTAGGGAAGGCACCAACGAAGCTGCTATCATCCGCTTTGCTCAGTTGCTTTCAGAGGAAAGGAAGCTCCGGATAGGCAGCTAAGAAGTTAACTTCACAGTTCATCCCGAGTTGGGAAATTCTCTTACAATTTATCACACAATTTGTTGGACGTTTAGAAGATTAATTTGTATTCTTTTACCTTCAGTAGTAAGCCATGTTGTAATATCAGAATAAACATCCCAAGAGGAAACAAAATTAATGAAATTGTTCCATTTTTTTTTTCATAAGCTCCTATCAGCTGAGGACTTATTCAGGTGTCATAGTATACTCAAATCTGTTCTGACATGCACCTTACAGGAGCCTAGTGCACCTGCCCTTTTATAAGGGGAGGTGACAATTGTTGCATAATCCCACTGAAGAATAGATTCGGCACAATTGAAATGCAGCTCCTATGATCCAAAGGAAGATAAAAATGAATCCAGGAAACTACTGTGTACTAGAAATATTGCACATCAAGAGGTTAAAAATATTCAAGTAGGCTTAGACAAAGGGGTTTTGCTGAAGCCACAGATAACTAAGTTTGGAGCATCCAAACATACATATTGCTATAGTAAAATGGAGAGATACTTTTTTTCCTGCATTAAATTCCCTTTCCTTTCTGTACAAAACACATTGAGGTATATTCACTGCTATATATTTTGTATTCAACTGAAGAATCGCCACTAAGCAGGATTAAAAGTCAAGTCAGAAACCAGCTGAAACTTTGATAACCGCAGTTTGTTTTTGTACTCCATGAGAAACAAATCCTGCAAGAACTCAAAATTTAGAAACAAACAAACAAAAAAAAGGATCAATGAGATTGAAGGATGTACAAAAAATTGGTGTGCCAAAGTTTCTACATCTCCTATAAGATAAGAAATGACAGATTGATGTGATAGGCTAAAATCGAGAGAAAGAAGATGAACAGGGAGCACCAACAGTAGTAATGGCAAAACAAATTTGTTAATTGCTAGCAAGTAGCACATCAGAAGGAAATACCTGATTCTAGCTGTTTGAGGCCCGTAATTTAACCTGCATCGCTATACGTCTACTGTGACCTGTGCCAAAAGATTCAACTGACAAGTATTACTAGCAGCATGCATTTGATATCTCAGAGCATCATAAAATTTGGATAATGATTGAAAAATGACTGCAGTTTATGTTTGAGTCATGAATTCAGCATACCACTGGAAATTTTACTGAAACATTTTAGCATAACCCTTCTTCTCCTGCTCTCGTTTATAAGCAATCTATCATAATTGTTAACAAATTAGAAACCGTGTATTTTTGAGAAAGAAAATTAGAAGACGTGGAAAATGTTCATATACTTTAAGTTGCAAAAGGAAATGAAGATGTTAAATCAAATATTTTGATCTGATACTGACTAACCTTCTTCATAGCAGCAGCCAGCTCCTTCTTTACCCCCGCTGAAAGTAAAATTAAGAAATAAGGATGGCACTTTCTCGGGTCTGGTATTCAAGAATATATACCAAGACCAGATGTGAATGATATTTAGTTCCTTTATTCGCACAAAATATAACCAGTCAAACCAAGTTTAATGTGAAAACTTTATGAGTATCTCTGAGTTTTCTATATAATCGGTTTAGGCAAAACATAATATGCACAATTTTTCAACTGCTACTTCCCCTTTTATGGATTAAAAGTTCCATTGGACATAGAGGACATTTATATGATATCGAAGTTACTAAGCCTGAGATCATAGCTAAAGCTTCAACCTTGTTTGGCGCCAAGCGAATCATCTAATACAACTTAGAGTATACAGGTAGCTAGGAAATAATACAGAAGAAGGTAAAAAAGGAGCAGCAGCACATGTATTAATCAATGTATCAAAATATACTCTTTATACTTCAACATTTACAGATTTGCTCCTTACAATGTCAAAGATGAAATTGTACGCCACTAACCATTGTTTGGCTCTAACTGAAGGGCCTTCTTAAAACTTTCAGCTGCTGCATCTATAGCATTCATTGCCATATATGCCTGAAATAGAGAAAATGCTGGTTCAAAGTTTTGGACATGTATAATAACCCACGACATTAAAGTACGAGTCTATCAGTAATCCTACAACATCAAGAAAATATTTTAGAACTGTGGTGTACGGCCAGCTTGCAAGCCTGCCACCTCCGACTAGGTGTTGACTGATTCAACGGGGTACCTGCTAACCCCCACCAACACAAGTACCAAGTAACTCTGTCCACCAAGTCTTGGACAGAAGAAAACACCAAAGGTTTTTGCCACCACTGGCATTTGAAGAATATAAGAGATATTGTTATGACCTAAAGCTTCTCCTGAATACAATAGTACAAAGGACTGTTTAAAGAAAATAAAGATCAGGATTAGTAGAAGGTGTCCAGGTCCAGATTGATATGCTAAAATTGGTGTAAAATTAAAGCTCGATGGTAAGCTCAGCTCTGTTCACTGGATAAGAAGAGGATGCAGAGCATGGAGTTGACGGAGCTTTAGTTATCTAACCGTATTAAATTTTACATAGAAAAGTGATATTCCAAATCTAAAGGAACTAAAATAATGGAGACAAGCTTGAGCAAGGAACTTATGGTGCAAAGTTTGGATCCCGGTGAAGTCTATTCACCTCCATGATGAAAGAAAAAATTCATTCCGACTAGAAAGAAATATAAGGTCGGTAGACAATCTCAATGCAAAAGAAATAGAAGTTTGTTTAGCACTATGGAAGATGAAGACTGAAATGAACATTGTAAGTTATTCTTTAAGCTTAGACTTCTAAGTCCAAGAACACTGAAGAAAATGATGCTACAGGCACTTTTTATCATAATATTGCAGTTGTGCTGTAGATCATATTATATGTTATTCATGTTCTCTGTCCTTTTACAAATCAAGTCAGGCTTTCTTTCACTCGGGAAATCTGGCCACTTGAACTACATTTTATGGCTCAATACACCAACCTGGCCTTGGCGGTAAAAAGCTTTGATGTTGTCTTCTCCATCATAAATTGCATCATTAGCATCAAACAATGCTCCAGTAAGATCTCCTAACTTCAGTTTACAGGCCTGAACAAGAATGTGAACATGATTTTGATGAGCAAGAGAAAAGGATATGCTACATAGTCCAGAATCAAGAACACAAGTGTAAATATTTATATGTAATCAGTCTGAATATCCACAGAATATCCACAATAAGTGGAAAATTGAGAAGTTAAAAGGACTATAGTATTTAAAATAAACAATGAAGAAGTTCAAGGCATTGCATAAAGAAAACAAGAAGAAGTTGAAGGCATGTCAAAGATATCTAACAAATGGAAATATTTGACTGTTTTCCGCTGCATATAGGCATTGAAGGCCAAAATGTATAGACTAAAACAAAGTTGTTTTCGTTGACCAAAAAAAAAAACCACAACCTTGTTTTAGTCTATACATTTTGTTGTTTATTTATTTATATGGAAGTTACATTAACAAAACTGATTTCTTCAGGAAAGTTGCATCCTTGGGATATGTTCTCACCATAAAGCTCAGAAAAGGGACTAGTTCTTATTTTATGAAACTGAAAGTCCTACTAAGTCCATAGAATTCTAACAGCAAGAAAATCATTATGTAACACCAAATGGTTGTAAGAGAATTTCGGAGAACTTACAGAACTATTTGCAAGTATCTGGGACTTTGTCTTTCTCAGGTACTTGCTTGTTACTGTACAATGAGGCAAATAATTCCTTTAGACAGATGTCCTAGTTATGAGAAGCTCTAAAAATGATAGAAGCAAAGCAAATCAGATAAGTCATTTATAGCTGCAATTAGAAAGTCACCTTTATCAATGTCTTCCTTATCCCAGCATAAGTCTGTATAACGAACAGCCTTCCTGTACTTTCTGATAGCCATCTTATAGTCTTCCTTCTGTCGGTGACAAATATGAAGGTGATATACAATCTCATTGTGAAATAGACAAAATGAGAATCTAAGACTAAGCCCATGGATAAAAAATCTCATTGCTCTCTCTCTCTCTCTCTCTCTCTCTCTCTCTCTCTCTCTCTCTCTCTCTCTCTCTCTCTCTCTCTCTCTCTCTCTCTCTCTCTCTCATTCTATTTATTTACTTATTTTTTGAAGTAGATCTTCTTTCGTGTTAAGAACAAGCTATCAATCCAAGCATACTTTTTATGAGCTTATACAAAATCACAAGGTTATACTTGAAACAAACAGGAAATATCCATTAACCAAGTACCTTGTAATGTTCATTGCCAAAAGCTTTGATACAGTCAACAGCATTTATCCACCAAGTAACTTCATCAGGTTTCACATCAAGATCTATTGGCCAATCAGGGTAAGTGTCACCATCTTTAAAGAAGTTAATTGTGCCATCATCCGCTCCCTCTGGAATTTCTCCACAGTCCACTATTATCACAGGAAAATCAGGAAAACCATCTTCACTTGTTTTGACATGTTCAACTACACGAATCATCCCCAAACCCTTGATTACACGGCCAAATACAACATGCTTTCCATCTAGAACATGTGCTTGAGAAGCAGTGATAAAAAATTGAGACCCATTTGTATTTGGACCAGAATTAGCCATGGAAACCATCCCTTTTCGTTCATGTTTGAGTTGAAAATTTTCATCTTCAAATGTCAAGCCATAAATTGATTCCCCACCAGTGCCATTTCCAGCAGAAATATCCCCACCTTGTAACATAAAGCCTCTGATGACATGATGAAAACAAGAGCCCTGCATAAGAAGCAAACGATACTACAATGAATAGTTATGTTGTTTGGACTCTTCAAAAGTGTCAGCGGGTGTGTGCGGAATTCTCCAAAAGTAGAGCATTTTCAGAGAAACTGACACAGGTGCGGTTGAAATTGAAAAGATAGAGATTTTTTGGTTTGGTTTATCGGTTAAACCGATTTTTGCACGCGCTAGATCTACCCTAAGCTTCTTTTGATTAGTTTACTTTTCTATCCTCTATTACAACTTAAACATGTCCCCACTTATTTGATTAAAATCCTTCGAAAATAGGAAAAACTGACCAGGTGATTGAGTTTAAAAGTACGTAGTTCTTAGTTTTTAGGAACAAAAGCATGCTTGGCTAAGCAATCAATAGCTTATTGTGAGAAGTATTTATATTCAATTTTTTTTCTTAAAAAAATACTTTAGGAGAGTAAAAATTCGTGTTTGGTTAAATCAATTTAAAAGTGTTTATTTATTTATGTTTTTTGAGAAAGGTAAAATCAATATAGATGTGTTTATATGGATTAAATTATCAAAGATCGTACTTGCGTTTGGTTAAATCAATTTAAAGATTCTTATGTGTGACTAATTACAAAAAAAGGAAGCAGTTACTACTGATTTTAAATTAGAAAATATGAATTTGATATGTGTAATCTTGTCCAAAGAAATAAAAATATATACTGATGGTGAGTGAGGGGAATACATTAAAGGGAGGGACTGATAAAATTAAGGGAAAGGCGTGGGCAGCTGTACGCCTTACAAGGCGTGGCCATCCGCACTCCTTTACTCATTTGGTTTGTTCCCTTTTTTGCTACCTCTTTGAAATTTTTGATTAAAAAAAGTTGCCCGTTAGGTTGCGAACTCAATTTATTTGGGCCTCTGAAAAAATAGATTTAAATAGGATAAAGCATGAAGTAATAGAGACAGTTGCAAATTCAGATAATTCCAGAATATCCAACCAAACTTCATGCTATGTTAGAACTGTTAAGTGTTATTCTCAGCAATCAATTGTCCTCCTCCCTATTAAATCATCACTGGCACTAGATTGTTTAACAATTCAGAATACCAGGTCCTACAACCAAACTGAACAGACAGACAATGGTCCATTCCCCACCCAAGGTGACAATCGTTTCCATATGTGCAACCAGACTCACTTTCCTCAATGTATATATATTTATATTTGGTGGGTGGTTGAGAATCTTGATTAACAATCCATGAAGTTGTGAGAAGGGCCCCATTCTCCTTTATTCTTTCCCTAAGCTTAATAGTAAATTCACATAAACTTCCTCCCTCACACAAAATGTAAAACAACCCAGAGAAACAAGAACAGCAAAAAATTTCCAACCCTACTGGCGCAAGAAGAACAGAGTTTATGACACGATTCATAAACATCAAACAGAGTGATGCACACTACTATTTTCAGTAAAATAGTATTGAAGTCTAATCAACATCAACTCGTACAATATGATCACATGCAGCATCCCGTAATCTGATTCATCAACAGATACGCGCCACAAAAATAGATTACAAATAGGAAACTGAAAGTATATGAACTATAATACACCCAAAAACTACAACAAGTCTACAAATAAGCCTCAATTCCAAACTAGCAGGGATTTGACAGCACGAATCATCTATATGACCATATAAATCCCCTTTTAGGCCCATTTCATTCAAACACCCAACTATTTATGTGTTAGAAATGAAAAAAGAAAAAAAAGACAAATGCATAAACATACATCAAGTGTTACCAGATGTAAAAACTATTTACGCATACGCAAATAGAAAAACGGAATAAAAACCTTGAAATGAAGGGGAACGCCGGTGTTAGGACCAATGCCTTTCTCTCCGGTACAAAGCGCCCTGAAATTTTCAGCGGTTTTAGGGACAATGTCTTTGTAAAGCTCAATCACGATTCTTCCTTCAAGCTCTCCATCAACGCTTATGTCCAAATAGCACCTCGGATTCACCATTTTCTCTTAAACTCGAGAAACGTTTCAATGGAACAAAACCAAAACCCTTCCGAGTATTTGAAGGAGCAGTTTATGCTACAGTACGCGGTGGACAGCATGTGCTTTTCCTGCTTCTGTCAATTCCTGTGGACTGGTAGAGTGTGGACTGTGGAGGAACATTTTGGACTCTTATGGGCTGCAAAGAGCCCATGGGCCCACTACGACCAACTAAGCCCAGTTCCCTTCCATGATGACAGCTGTCCCTTTTGTCAGGATAGTAGCGCCAAATGCACTCTGCTCTTTTACTTGGAATGTTTCAAAATAAATGACTTATTAGGTTATACTTTCATTGTCCCATATTAGTTATTAGTTGAATTTATGAGGTAATACACACATATTAAGAAAAATAAAAATAAAATTTATATTATATTTTTTATTATTAATTTTTGTGAAATCATAAATATATAATGTAATTTATCTCTTAGAAAATATAAAACTTCAACAAAATGAAAGAACAAATATGAAAAAAAAATTAAATATTTTTTTTGAACTTTGAACAATTTAACTATTTTGAACATTGAAAAAAATCTCAAAAATTTAATTAATTTGAGAGTGAGGGAGTATCATATATATTAAGAAAAAGAAATAAAGAAAAGATTTTTTAAAAAAAAATTTCCTCTTTTCAAACTCTAAATATTCCTATAATGCATCATTTATTTTTAATATGAAATTCAACCTTAGAAAATCAATTAATAAAAGGTAAAATTGTAAAAAAAATTTAACATATTGCTTGAAAAGTGAACAATTCAATTATTTTAAAAACTCAAAAATTCATTTATTTTGAAATAGAGGAACGCTCAATAAAATTTCGTATCCTATGCGGAAAAAAACTCGCCGAAAAGAATTTATTTTGCAAATTTTATTTGTTTGTGCTAATAATAAAAAACTTTAATGCTAAAATTACAACAATGTATCCAGTGAAGTTTCATAACGTAGGATCTGAGAAAGAAAGGTTGTATGCAAACCTTACTACTACTTCATGCAGATAGATAAGTTTTTTAAAGACTCCCGTAAAAATTATGATAAAGATTGTATATGGAAGTCGAGGTTTCGTATGCATGAGAAAAATAATTTTTCTAATGATAAGTTTTATATATAAATATTCTTGTAATAATATTTTATTTATTTATCAAATATTAGAAAATATATTCTTGAGGATTAGACCCCTCATGGAAATTATGAGGCCCCAATATGGTCATTGTTGATGTTTTTCTTGTACCAAATAACTTGAATAGGAAAAAATCATGTTATTTCTATTCAACCCACAAATTTTTGGAATATGGGAAAAAACTCTTCCATATTTTATATGTAAAAAATCTTAAGAGTTGGAATTTCGATCATTGTCTTTTTACCCTTTTCGTATTAACCGTAATTTGAGTATCAATGCTACTGGTCAAGTCATTTTTCATGTGTCAAACATTGCTCCCTCTGAGAAAGCTCCCCCTTTTTTTTAAGAGCTGACAACACTTGAAACTAATAAGAAATAAATATTAATAATTTGGGACATAAATAGAAGTTCATAAACCATCACAATCTTTAATCCAATTAACTTAAAAAATTGAATTGCAACAATAGATCAACATCTTTTTGCATAAAATTCGATAAAAAGGGGTGAACATAAGTAAGATGCCATTATTTGTAATTATCATCTTAAGGTGACTTTTTATCGACGAATGTTTTATTTACACTCCTACTTTTTGAACCATGAGAACCAAGTAGCATTTATGTCGAGATATCAAGTATGGTATAAGTTATTAATTCGATCCTCCCATGATAGCGAACATGCATAATGGATTTGCTTATTCTAAAGAAATTTTATTGTTCGTGATCCCGTTTCACTTTAATTGTTATTCGAACAAATAAAGGATATTCTGTAGCAATTTTGATTAAAGACAATTTGAATCTATTTAAGTCATCCTGTTTGTGGAAGGAAACAGTATATGACTATTCATTTTTCTATTAGACAAGAAGAAACTTTGCTTTGTGGATCTACGCCATATAACTTAGTTCCCATTTAAAGCAATGAAAATGTGGCAGTGAATTACTTTCTACACAAGATCCAAGATGATTTCTTATACTACATCAAACATACATTGATAATATATTATTAGCTAGCGTAGCTAATTATCTCACAATATATTGGAACTTTCTAATTCACCATCCTGCAGTTCTTTCTGATCTCTCCGTTTTGTCCTGTTAGCACACCTATATTCGTCAGCTTTACCATTGATGCTGCGAAGTCCTTGGAGAAAAGATACGGATACTTGCTGTAGTTTGACACCAGTGCAGCAGTCCTATTGTCATTCATGAGAGCTTGGTCTGACTGGAGAAGCCCTGAACTGTTCATTAGGTTCTTGAAATATACATTGTCAAACTTGTTAGTTGTGACTGCATCCAAAGGAGCCAAGTTGGAATCGGAATCGTTCTGGTTGGGGCATATGCTTCGTAGACTGCCTAGGAATGATGAATCCAGTGTCGGATCAGGATTGCCTGATCCATCAAAATTAAATAGCCTTCGCTTGAACGTTGAGCATTGAGCAAATCCAATGGTGTGGGCACCTGCATCAAATGTATGCCAAATAATTTCGAGTTTACTATTATAATGGACAAAGCTAACTGAAATCATACAGCTCTTTTAGAAGGAATTAGTCATAAAAAGAAAAGTTGCCTCATCTTGGTTTAGGTTCAGGTACCTGAAAGCACCACAACATCTTTTACATCAAGACCCTTAGAAACAAATTTCGCAGTAATGTTTTCTAAGGGCTCGAAAGGTGATGGAATCTGATCATTAGCTGCACTCTGACTTGCAGTAAGACTATCTCGACGACCCAAGGACACTGACCAATAGGGTCCTCTAGTCTGAAAACATTCGACAAAACAAGTGAGATCGATTACATGGTAGAAGTATCAAACAATTTGATAAAAGACAGTATATTATCTGAGAGCCTTTTGATAAAGAGAAAAAAAACTTACAAGATAAATAGCTTCTCTAGCTGCTAGAGTCAATATATCAGTACATGAAACAGTAGATGGGCAAGCTTTCTCCACATCAGCTTTTATTGCATCAATGACTTCGTATCCTCTGGCTGAATTTCGATTAGGGAATGCATTCTTCTCTCCTGTGAATGTACTAGTATCATCAAGCAGCACTGACCCATCGCATCCCTACACAACATATTTCGGTAACAAATTAGATTAATTGGCATTAGCTCTATGTTCTTAATATGTTACTACAATAAGGAAGGGCATAAAAAGATTTTACAAGCATACATTGACAAAACAGTCATGGAAATGCAATCGCAAAAGAGAGGCAGGCATTCTGGTGTCATTGGAAATAGCAGACCAGATGCCATATCTAACGATTTTTGTGAGGTTGGGACAAGTGTTGTCGTAGAATTTATAATCAAGCTGGCCATACACAAAGGAACTGAGAAACAAGATGCCAAGCAAAGGGCTAGTTAAAAGCATATGGCTTTTCATGTTCATGATGGCAGATGCAGTAAACTTTGCTCTTTTCACTATAACATCAGGAGCAAGTAGTAGGTGTTATTTATAAGCAAACACAAGCTCATGCTCAATGCAGAGTAGAGAGTGGCAGGGCCACTAAGAATTAAGATGTCTCTTTCAGTTAAGTTTGGTGCTAATCCATGATTAATTAAAAAATATCAACTGTTCTTTACAAAAATAAAGTAGTATATGTGAGTGCAAGATGAGGCACCCCTTTGAAACTGAGCAAACTGATAGAAATAAAGTACTTCACAAGTTGACTTCCCTACTTCTGCGAGGAAAATGGAATTCATAGATGCGTAAATTTCTTTGGTTGTACAATTTCCTACTTCCTCTGATTGTTTAGAATTTTGGCATATCCTTTAAGAAAACCATTTTCTAGCATTAAATTATATAGTGTATTTAAGTGCGAGTTGGATAACTGCTAAAATCATCTAAGTAGTAATCCCACCCAAGATGAGTGCTCTCATATTCCGACTTTACCATAACCTCTAATAGCACGACCAAGGCAAGGACCAGTTTTCTACAAAACTTTTCTTTTTTAAGAATTCAAGAAAAGGTCATCACAAGATGAGACGATTATTATTTACAATAGATTTCAAGTGGAAGTGCATTGAACATATTGATGCACTTGAACCTTGCTCCTTTATGAACGGATTAATTCAATAAATTATTCAACATCTATTTCATTGTTCAAATCTTTGACAACATAAAACCCCAAAAGCTCTGCCCCCTCTCTCTCCGTCGATCCAATGGGATGAAGGGGCAGAGGCTATTGTCTACCAAGTCAAGAATTGAGGCCTCACAATCACTTGCCAATATGCTTTTTTTTCTAAATCACTTCTTTATTCTTTCATGGTTTAATTATCATATCCCTCCCTTAAATGAGTAACTAATGACTATCTTACCTTTTTTTTTTGGTGTGTAATAATAAGGCAAGAACTGCAAAAAGATAATTACTGCTTTCTTGGTTTTTTGGAGTGACAAATATTTTGGACCAATTTATAGATAATTAAAAACATCATCAGGAGTTTAAGGAAGCCGTGCTAGGGAGTTTTAATTAACTTCATTCTAGTATTAACTCGGTGTAAATATTCAGTGCGGGTAAAGTTTTAACGACTTGACGTACAAGAATGCAATCTTGTAATAAGTGCTCTACGCATCTGAGAGAACTTTTTTGCTTAGAAAGGGAAAAAAAATAAAGATGGTGGAAGAACCTAAAAGGGAAAAAACATGAAACGTGCTGGAGTATAAAACAGTTGTGCACATTAAGAAATTGATCATAGCAGTCCTGCACTACACTAGTGGGAACTATGAGGAGTGACGCATGCCAGCAATAAGGAGGTTTTGGTGCCCAAATTGAGCAATTACTGCACATTCTATACTTTTTTATCATAGTCGAATCGTATAAAACTAATACATTGTTCTACACTAACAGACTACTGTCCAGATTCATGGTATCAGCATTTTTAAATCAACTTGGATAATTTATGCATAAGCTGGACTTGTATGACATGTCAATCACTACGAAAGAAGTAATACTAGCATTGCTCTCATATGTATACTGATATATACAACATAAAAAAAGGCAAGTAACTAGAGTTATTCAGATTCAAAGAAGCTCTTGTTTTATACAATTTGAGGCAGGATTCGAAGTATATATGCGTTTTGAATTCGTTATTGAGTTCTAAACTTATAATCTATACGTACTTAATAATTTTTTAAACAAAGATAGAGTTTGAATCTAGGGTCTGGGGTTGGCAATAATTAATTAAATCACAATTGTTGCCTCTTATCTCTTTTTAAGGGAATTAAATTGCATATATTCATATCGTCTTCATTTGCAAGTCAACTAAAGTCTGATAGTCCACTGCCAAGCCTAGAAACCACATATAGTGCTGCATATTGGTGTGCCGGCAGACGATTAGACACGTGCTTTCAAATTCTTTTCTTTTTTCCAAAATAAGAAGTGATGTCCTCTGATTTGGAGCTCAACCATGATGGGTACTACTTTAATAAATGTGGTTCGATGACTGAGGTATTTTTGCTATTAATTAAAGATTTTATATTTAAGAAACTTTTTGAAATGAGACGCTTTATTCATATATTGAATTTATTTTGCATAAATCTAATGAAATTGAGTCAATAGAAGACGATTATTATTAAATGAGTAAATGAAAAAAAAAAAGAAATTACACTCGATGCAAAAGAAGGAAAAGTAACATGTTTCTCTTTTAAACCCTCCTTTTTCAATTTTATCACGTGACAGTTGTTCTTTCACTGTACTAGTGGCAAAACATCATGCTTTGTACCAATTCAATATTCATTCATGGAATTATTTTTTAAGTAATTTTGATAAAATAAATTTTAAAATTTAAAATGAATTATCTATTTATATGTTAGTAAATTATTTATTTAAAATAAGTTAAATAAATATATTTATATGAGAGTAAATTATCTTATTAAATGTAAAATGAATATCTATAGATATTATCAATATTGTAAATTTTAAAATATGTTGATTATAATAATTATAATACAAAAAGAGAGCAGCTTGGTGGATTGGAAAATAGAAGCACCTCACCATTGGAAAGACAATATAATTGGTATAAATGCCTGGAAAGACAATATAATTGGGGTAAATGCCTAAAGTGTCCTTACTACCTCAAGCTAGTCATTTTAGTCTCTTATTTAATATTCCTTCCATTTTAAAAAAGAATAATCTAATTTAAATGCCTGGAAAGACAATATAATTGGGGTAAATGCCTAAAGTGTCCTTACTACCTCAAGCTAGTCATTTTAGTCTCTTATTTAAT
Source organism: Solanum virginianum (assembly GCA_000787875.1). Classification (NCBI taxonomy): domain Eukaryota; kingdom Viridiplantae; phylum Streptophyta; class Magnoliopsida; order Solanales; family Solanaceae; genus Solanum; species Solanum virginianum. The sequence continues at coordinate 69,884 of DF358833.1, read as the reverse complement.
ATTCCTTCCATTTTAAAAAAGAATAATCTAATTTAAATGCCTGGAAAGACAATATAATTGGGGTAAATGCCTAAAGTGTCCTTACTACCTCAAGCTAGTCATTTTAGTCTCTTATTTAATATTCCTTCCATTTTAAAAAAGAATAATCTAATTTGATTTGGTACAAGATTTAAGAAAATAAAAACAAATTCTTTTAATATTATTATTAGGATCAATAGGAATCAAGCGTTATGCAAAAGTTAGCAAAACAACCTCAAAAGACCATAAGTATGAAGATAAACCATAAGCATACCATAAAGAAACACAAATATTTAACGTGGTTTGGTCAACCGACCTACATCACAAGA
>DF358833.1:57379-68650 GCA_000787875.1 Solanum virginianum | reverse complement strand
TCGGATAAGTTCGATGTACTAAAGTTTGAAAAGGGTAAGTTTGATGTACTAAAGTTTTCACTATACTCATAATTTGAAAAAGGGCCCATCACAAGGATCTAATGTTCGCAGTTTTATCTTGCATGTCTGTCAGAGGCTGTTTCCAATGCCTCTTTGAATATCAAAATTGGTTATACACGATAAATTAGGGTTCAAATTCAAAACATTATCTTATAAGGACCATAGCCTTATACTAATCAATGGAAAAAAAAGACAAACAATAAAGAAGACATCGACCATCTCATATTTTCATTAGAATTTTAATTACTACAATATTAGACGGATAAATAGGTTTGATCTATAAATCGACCTAACTCATGTTAACTCTTAAAGTGAAGAATACAAGGGATTCATCTAACAAGTTCCCGACTAGAGAGAGTAGTTATGTAATGTGTAGTATCCCTAAGAACTCCAGAAATCATAGCAGCACAAGTTCTCCAAGAAGCTTTTAGTACAGTCGTAAAAGCAAGAACAACTGCAGAAACACAAGCAAAAGATCAAAGAGATAAACAAAATGGATCTGGTCTAATCAAAACAGTAAGAAAATACTAACAAGAAGGGAGACAAAATTACCACCGGTCAGTTTTGTCTTGCTCATCTTCAACTGGGGTATAGTTTTTGCTGGAGGTATCCATGGTCTCTACCTGTGGTGGATCCATGTCTATTGTTTCTCAAGACGAATGTTTTGTTTATGATTTTGGATTATTGAAAGGAGATGGACGTGCAAAAGGAAATTTGGATTATTGCGCTTTGATGGGGGACGTTTGTTTTTGTTTGGATTAGGGCAATATATATATATATAGGATAGATCAAAGTCTTTCAACTTTCAATATTTACATGCATACCTTTATTCTATCATTTTTTTTCTGTTTCATTGACGTTTTTAGGTGTGCATTGGTCGGTTCAATTCGATTTTATGTATTATTAATTTAATTTATTAATTTTTTATTTTTAAATATGCTAAATCAATAACAAATCAATAAAATATTTTTATCAATTTTTTATCCTCAATAATTCAATTTTCAATTTATCTAATTAAAAAAACACATATAAAATAAATATATGATTTTTTTTAATAATTTGACACAATAGACTAGATAGAGTAAAATTTTATAGTGCCTTAACATAAGCCTAGTTGTTGCAAATTTTGAGGTAATAGTGCAAACGTCAGTAACATGACGTAAGATTCATTTGGAATAAGATTCACTTCTATCTTCTTAAGAACCATTTTCTTATAATTTATTTATTGATATGATATTCTTCCACAGATTTATTCTTAAGCACCAAATAAATACTTAACACTTAGTTTTTTTTACTCTCTTTGATTCTTTATTTAATCTCTATCACATTTATTGTGCATTTTCCTTTTCCTGCTTCAACATTTCTAGAAAATGACGTGGAAACACACAAGAAAAAAAATCTTGAAGCTCTCAATCTTTGTATTCATACTAGTGTGGCCATAGCATATTCAAAACTGAATTTAGAATTTAAATTTATGAAATCTAGCACATTCAAAAATTTAATTTACAAAATGAGCAATTACTGTATATTCTACACTTCTTTATCACAGTAGAATCGTATAAAACTGATACATTGCTCTACACTAACAGACTTCTGTCCATATTCATGAAATCAGCATTTTAAACTCAATTTGGATAATTTATGCATAAGCTGGAGTTGTATGACATGTCGATCACTACGAAAAATAACAAGTATATTCTGTATCAGTAATACGAATATTGCTGTCATATGTATACCGATATATACAACATTAAAAAGGGGCAAGTAACCAAATTATTCAGATTCAGAGAATCTCTTATTTTAGAGAACTTAATCCAGGATTTAAAGTATATGCGTTCTGAAATTCCTTTTTAAGTTATTGGATTCTGAATTAATAATCTGTTGGGTTCTAAATTAATAATCTATAAGTAATTAATGAATTTTAAAAACAAAACATAGAGTTTGAATCAAAGGACTGGGGTTGGTCCGATCCATAACTGATACTGTCTGCACCTGATTGAAACTATACAAGTCCGAATACTACAACAACATATTCAATGAGATTCACAAGTTAGGTCTGAAAAACTATGCAAGTCCAAATACAACAGAATAATTACAGATTTTGAGTACTCAAATCCTCGACTAACTTTAAGTTAATTGCACTTGGACAAAGCTAAGAATAAATTTTTTTTTTAAAAAAAAAGAGCACGAGGTTTTTCAAATAGTGCAATTCGAGTCATCAGATATGAACAATGAATTTGGTCCGTGTAGTGATAATTCAATGAACAGTGTGTGGTTAACAAAATTAATCTCCTACTCTAATGGCAATAATTAATTAAATCACAATTGTTGTCTCTATTATCTCTTTTTAAGGGGATTAAATTATATTCATATCGTCTTCATTTGCAAGTCAACTACAGTCTGATAGTCCACTGCCAAGCCTAGAAACCACATATATTGCTGCGTATTGGTGCGCCGGCAGATGATTAGACACGTGCTTCTAATTCTTTTCTTTTTTGTTTATTAAAAGTGATGTCCTCTGATTTGGAGCTCAACGATGATGGATGGTACGTTAATGAACTGGTCGGATGATTAAGATTTTTTAATTATTAATTTAAATTTTTATATTTAAAGAATTTTTTGAAATGATGATTATTAGATGATTAAATAAAATCGAATACAGAAATCCTTACCTAACGTGTATAATTGAAAGCACTCTTCTTTCAAGTTGTAAGTCTTCTCAAGAACTCTAGCAGAGCGGAAGCTTCTTTGCAGTGTAATGAAGAAGTTTGTCACAGTTTTTAAAAAAAATAAAAATATGATTTTCTGATTAATGAAAAGCATGTACAAAAATGAATTGGGTCCAACCTCATTTTTTTAAAGGTAAATAGACTTAATTTGAAATTATTTACCCTTAATAAATCCAATCTAAACTATTTACTCTTAATGGACTCATTACTTAAACTATTTACCTTTCTACCTACTTACTCCTTTTTATTTCGCGTGCTGACATCATACTGACATCAGCATAAATACTATGAAATATACTATAACGATATATATATACCATAATGGTATCATATAGAATGAGCTCAGTCTTTTATGATACTCTGGCGGTATATTGATACTCAATTGATATATATGTTTTTTTTTAAAGAAACAAATAAAAAAATTATTAAACTCTAAATTAGTAGAAAAATATTCATTATATACTCTGTCGGTATATTTATTCCATATCGGTATCATATAGGATTGAGCTTAATCATCTGTGATATCCTGTTGATATATGTATACTGTATTGGTATATCATACAAGCAGGTGCTGACGTTAGCATGATCTCAATGCACGAATTATAATATTAGGAAGATAAAATTTTAATAGTATAAGAGAACAAAATATAAAGAGGTATATAAATATAAATAGTCTAAACGTACATCCTAGTTTTCCCTTCTTTTTTTTAACAGGTATATCAGGTCCAAATATTAGAAGTAAAAAGTGAATTGAGGAGTACTATTGGAATCAACTTTTTCAAGTGTTGAAGATACGGATTGGAAATTGGTCCAGAATGACAGTGGATGCAAAGAGAATTCCTGACCATTCTTGAACTCTCTCGTCTCTCATTTCCCCCCAAATCCATAATTTATCAATCGAGCCCTAGCAACTGAAAATTTTACTACTCTACATTGGGGTTCAACATTTAAAACAATATCTAATACGGACCACAGCAGTATACTAATTAATTGAAAAACAGAAAAACAATGAAGAAGACGTCGACCACATTAGAACTTTAATTACAATGTAAGACGGATATAAATCGACGTAAATTTAAAGTGAAAGAACACAATGGGTTCATCTAACAAGTCTAAGAACACCAGAAATCATAGCAGCACAAATACTCCAACAAGCAATCAGTACAGTCGTAAAAGCAAGAACAACTGCAGAAACACAACCAAAAGATCAAAGAGGTAAACCAAATGGGTCTGGTCTAATCAGAAAATACTAACAGAAATAGTCATACGAACTAGAAAGAGAAAAGAGGGCAAACTGGCGACAAGGGAAACAAAATTACCACTGGTCAACAATTTTGTCTTGCTCATCTTCAATTGGAGGATAGTTTTTGCTGGGGATATCCATGGCCTCTACCTGTGGCGGATCCATCCCTATGTCTCTCTGAAGATGAAGGTTTTGTTTATAGAAATTTGGATTATTGAAGGGAGATGGACGGGCAAAAGGAAATTTGGGTTATTGCGCTTTGATTGGGGGGAGTTTGTTTGGTTGGATGAGGGCAAAATATAATATATATATATATATATATATATATATATATATATATATATAAAAGTCTTTAAACTTTTTGTATTTATTCTACTGCCTATACCTTCATGCTTTTATTCTATCATATTTTTTTCGTTTCGTTGACGTTTCTCCCTTTTCTGTTGACCTAACTTTCCAACTCAGCTATAAACAAGGTTCTGGTAAGTGGCACAATAATTTGGGCTAATTTTGTGTCATTTGTCAATATATAGAATGTTCAATTTGTTAGTCAACTTAAACCACTAATTAAGGGTTCGTCAATTCATTTTCTTTATTATTATTAGCTGACAATGTAAAATGTGCGTTACTGTGCGATCAGTCTTCAGATTCATTTTTAAACAATAGAGACCATGATGAAATTTAACATGCTAAGTTAGCGAATACACTAGACATGATCGTGAAAAGCAGAGTAGGAGATTCAGTAACGAATTGTATAATTTGTCAAAGCATTTCATTTTCTTTTGATTGCTGTTGAATCTCCTGCTTTGGAAGTCATTACAGAAAACCTACTTCTAAACTCCAAGGTCTGCAGGAAAAAACTTCCCTGGATGATAAACCTATGTTCCTCTCAAGGTGTTAATATTGACAACAAGCCAGAGGACCTACTGGCTCCAACTCAATTTTCGCCTTCAAGCTATCTACACCGCGCATATATAGAGGTCTCCATTGTATTCACAAGTTCAGCTCTTGTTGAAAGAGAATCCGAGGAAATGACTGCTACTTCCATCCCAAAATCAGTTCAAATTTTGTTATTGCACCCAGTTTTGGCAATGACTTGACATTTGCAATAGTGCGATACACCGAGCAGGGTGGGATTAACTGTGGACAGGGCCATAGGAGTTGAACGAGCGAAATCATGAGGCTCCAATATTAAGTTGGAATTTCAGTGATGCACAGCTGGCCTGTCCCAATTGAACAGAAGATCAAGTGTCCAGGCATGAAGAAATGCCCATCTCATGAATGTGTTCGCGTAAGCAGTCCATCATTTGGAATCTAATTTTCACTTCATTGACAGTTCGTTTGAGAGCTACCTCTCTAGCGATAAACGCCTTTGGTCAAGATTGTATGTTGTGTGCTCTTTTTGAAAATTCAACTTTTCCTGTAAAAGTTATATTATTGCATTGACGATCACAACTGACAAACCACAAAAGAACAAAGGAAAAAAAAAAAAAGGAGAAGAGAGGAATTGAAGGTACTTACTTTGACTCGCATCCCACCAACTGGTTTGAGGAAAGAAGGTACATCTGGCTGATGAAAGACTCTCATAAATGGATGTTCTAACAACATGGTCGCCGAGGGCCTCTCCGCTGGGTTCCTGCGGAAACAACAGCGCAAGAAATCTTTCCCTTCAGGTGATAATGTTTCTGGTATTGGAGGAGTATCTTTTAGAACCTTGAACATGGCCGCAGCCTGCAAAAATGAATATGGTTAATTGGTGCTGCTCTATACAGTCAGTCTGACAAGTTGCTTTACAAATTAAGCCTACATAAAAGGGATAAACTAATATTCTACTGATTCAAGTGTTGTAAGATTTTATGTCCACGTTTATGAGATAACATTTGTAAGATAACTAAGTGTTGACTTCTGATTAGAGGAAAAACCAGGATGAAAGGAACTCTTGAACTCTCTGCTATAGAGCAACGACAGAAAAGGAGGGGCAAATAGACAAGTAATGAAGAGACAGTAATGTATCTCTGCAATGATGTACTCACGTAATCACTGCAGTGCCTTTACTGCAGATTTAAATAAATAAATAAAATTACATACTGATCCACCAAAAAATATTTGTTTGCCACCAATGAATAGGGATATTATATGAAGCCTTTTACTACAAAACACATCAAACTTAAGTGTCATGAAATCAAAAATCCTCTAGACACGGTGCAAAATATAGTAGCATCAGTCTTATTTAGCTTAATTACTACTACACGAAAACCTCCACTTCACTCTAAGAGATAGAGTCGCAAGAAAAATAATTCATAAAAAGGGTCAGACTTCTTGAAGACCCCATGAATCTAAGGGAGCATGGCAGCATGCCAAAGAATTGCATCTCCATCAAGTAAAGTCACATGTGAGCTAAGCATGATGAAAAACAAGATTATGTGTGAGTTAAGCATGAGAAAATCAAAGTCCTTACTGCTTCATATTCACTCCAAGGTGGTCTGCCATTCAGCATTTCAATTACAGTACAACCCAAACTCCATATGTCAGTGGCAAAGGCGAGATCAGTGGTATTTTCCGTCTGCATAACTGAGTGCAAGAGCTGCCAAGTAACAAAAGGTATAAACATGGCTGTATGAGAGGCAAGAGAACATAAGAAAGAGTGAATGTTTCAAATAAAGTACCTCCGGAGCCATCCAGTAAGGACTTCCCTTTAAGGAGAGATTAGCTGCTTGCCCATTGAGCTGCACAGAAAGAGTAAAGGCTCAAGATCAAACATAAGCCAAGGAAAAATAGACCTACAACAGATTAAGTATCCTAGTTATGACTGTTAGAGTTGTCATTCTACACATTATTTTTCTGTTGGGAGTCATTCTTCCTGATAGACAATGCTACATGCACGGGCTTCGAGGAAGAGGGAATCTCCTAACGACATGTTTACTTCCGTTATTGCAACAAATATGAGTATACTCCATATTTTGAGTTGAGAACTTACATGCTTAGCCATCCCAAAATCTGCAAGCTTCACGACCCCATAAGCATCAACAAGCAAATTAGCCCCTTTTATGTCCCTATACATGTAAAAATTTGACTTGTTCTTCAGAAGGTTCAGTATAATCCTCCATCATAAGTGAATCTCAGACTTTTACCTGTGAATGGTGTTTTTGCTATGCAAGTAAGCCAATCCACAAAGAATATGGCGAGTAAAATTCCGTACTATGGATTCTGTAATTGTTTCACAATGATCACGGATGAATTTATTGATAGAACCAGGATGAACATATTCCAGATAAATGTAAAATCGGTCACCAACCTGCACAATCAAAGAAGTAAAGAATCTCATTGAGGACAATATGCACGGATGAATCAAGTCAATAACGTAATTGAAGAGTAAGAATTACTTACTATTTCACTGCCGTAATACTGGACAATATTTGGGTGCTTGAGATGACTAAGAACATTAATTTCCTATACCAACATAAAAGTTAAAGACAGTTAGAAGTTGAAACCATTTGACAAAAAAGATGTCTTCATGTGCCCATGATAGTAGCTTGGTGGTTGCTAATTTAAGTGTATTCACATTCAACAGTTCATACTCAATGAGCTTGGTACTGCTGCTTTAAATAGTTGATATGGCCCAGTTCATCAGTCAAGATGCAAAATTTTAGACTCCTTTTGTCCCAGCTTGTGTGGCACATTTCTCCATGTGAGATTCAAATTAAGTAAACTTTGACTAATGTTTTAAAATATATTTTTTCACCTTATTGACTTGTGAAAAATTGCAACTTATAGTGTTTCATATATTTTTTTTACTATCTAAATTTTTAGTTTTGAGATATTGATATTATCTAATTCAACCTAGCTTAAAAAATTAGTCAAATTGGCTCAGGAAGGGAAAAGAGCCACATAAACTGGGAGGGAATAATAAACAAAGCCAAGTGTTAAAGGACTAAAGAAACAAAGAGAATGAAGGAAATATAACCTGCTCTAATTGCCTTATGCTCTCAGCAGATTTTGGGTCATCTGGTAATAATTCAACTTCTTTCATCGCACATAACGCTCCAGTTTCTCTGGTTACAATAAAACAGTGGGCAACATTAGAAACTTATCGGTGTATAGGAGCAGAGAAATATGTTTTGCAATGAGATCTATTTGGAAATTATACCTGTTTGATGCAACATATACACTTCCAAATGTTCCACGCCCAATAAGCTTCCCCTTTTGCCATTGGCCTTTGACCGGTGTCAACTCTGCATTAGGGGGAACTGGTAGAACGGAAGTAGGGTGTGAATGAGTGGTACCTAAAGGAGGAAGTGGTAGTGGATGGACATTTCCCTGAGTACTACTCTCACGGCGTGTTGTTGAGCTCTCATTTGGTAATAATGGATGCAAGGGTGATGCAGGTCCACTTGAGATCTTTCCACCCCTCTGTGGACTTGCTCTTGGACTGTGATGAGGAGAATTATCAACACTAAATGCATTTTTCTCCAGGAGAACATGGTAAGAGAAACCTGAATACTGAGTGGTGTCCGATGCAGGCATCTCCGGGGCAGAATAAACTTGAAAAGCACCAGGGAATGCCATGTAATTATGACGTAAAAGATCCCCAGCTTTTAGTGGGCTGAGTCCAGGACTTGAATAAGGAGTTGTTGGAGCACTAATGGGTGCGCTGATCCTGATATCAGAAACTCTATCAACAACATGCAGCTTCTGAGGTGTTTTCCTAGACAACCGACTTCCCAAGTGCTCTTTTTTCTTCTTTCGAGCATCTTGGCTTGATAATCTGCCAGAAGAACACCAAAAATACAGGTCAGAATAACCAAAATTTACACGAGCTTGCTAGCTGAATGAGAAATACCATAAGAAAAAAAAAGGGAATATCCTTCCAAAATCCTTTTTTTTCACTTTTTGCCCAAAAGTGCACGATCAATGATGAACCTCAATCATGCTTTTTATGGCAAACCTACCCATACTAATGAGTCGACAGTAGCTCATTTAGCTGAGGCGAACCACCTATCTCAGCATTAGAGTTCAAGGGTCCTTTCATCTCCAGCACTGGCCTCTTTTCCTTTTATAGGACCAGTTAAGATCTATCCATGAAATTTAACTCTCCTCCAAATGTGTAAAACTATTAACCCAAAAGCACAAAATAATAATACAGTAGAAGAAAAAATGTGGTAGAGCCCAGAATAAAAGGCTAGAACTTACAAGGAAACCCCAAATATTCATGTAGCCTGATTTATTCTTCGCAATTGAAAATAAAATAAATTGGAAATAAACAATTATTCATCTAATCCTATATGAGAATTAGAACAATACTATAAAATAAAATTTAAAAAGGGTTCATAAAAGATTACGTACCTCCCATGGGAGGTTACATCATTGGAAGAATCCTCTCCAGTTCTATGATGCGCATGCGCGTCTATGGGCGATGGCAATGGTACATTTGATTCATTCGGAACCGCATCAGAGTCGTGGCGGAGGACAAGATGCAATTCCGGCAGAGGCAAAGGTTGCGGAAGTGGACGATCGGTGGAACATTTGGACGGCAAATTGTCGTTGGAACAGTGAGAACGCCAGTCATCACCGTCATTTTCCGTAAGATTTTGGAGTTTTTTCGCGCGATCGTGTCGGTGCTTCCGGGCGAAGAAGAAAGCCGATTTGATGCTGAAACGAATGCCTCCACCGGAGGCAATGAGGCTATCGTCGGAGTGTACTTTGGAGGTGGAGCATGATGAGGAAGAGGATGACGAACCGGAGGTAGATGAAAAGGCGCTCTGCCACCAACGCATTGCCTGTCGTAGTTATGATTACAAAATGCATGGTACGTTTGAGGCCTGAAAGAGATGATAATACTGTACAAAACCTAGAGTCAGGAGCATAGCTTTGGGGGGGAACAAAAATCAGAGGAACCTCAAATAATGGGATACTCGCCGGCGTCGGCTTAGTCGGCGTCGGTGGGTTCCCGGAAAAAAATCTGAAAAGATGAATGAATAGAGAATTATAAGGAAAATGATAGGAAAAAAAGACTACAAAAATATCTCCATCATGAGGTCAAAATAAACTCTCCCCCTTTTCCCCTGAAATTCTTCGTCTTCCTTCCTCCTTTTATTCTATCATTTCATCTAGTACATTTCTTTTATTCCAACTTTTAATTAAAAATATTATTAAATCATTAAATAACAAAAGTACTCCATTATTGTACTCCACCAATTTTCAATTTTCTTTGACGGCGAAAGACCGACAAATTGAACCACTCTAATCTCTTTCATTTGCTCGGGTCTTTCCTTTTTCTTTAGGGGTCGTCCGAAATGGGAGAATTTAGTAATACAACAAGTAATGTGGGCACTACAATATAGGAATTATTTTTTTATGAAGTATTTAGTTATTGTGTTAAAAGTTAGACTTGGATCTATTATGTAGTGTTATGTTTGATTTGAAGTTCTACAAAATAAATTCTTTATAATTATATCCTTATGACACTCATTATTTATTTTGATGTTCTCAAATTAAATAAATATTATCTTAATAAATTAATTATACATAAAAACATCAATTTTTAATTTAAAAAAGATAGATTATTTGTGTTTAAAATAAAAAAGTTGATAAAAAGTAGTAAAATCAAACAAACTATTTATACTTACCTATAAAAATTGCAAGTTGTAATATTAGAATGTATATAATTTTATAAATCGTTCAAAATATAAATAATTAAAAAAGTCTCACACACACTTCATATAATAAAATGTAAGCTAATTTATTTGAATAAATTTACTAGTATAAATATAAAACATATATTTAAGAAAATAAAAAAAAAATGATCGAAAGGATCTGAGGAGTATTTTTATCTTTACATATTAATTTTATGGTATTAAATTTTATGTATTACTAATACCATCACAAATGGAAGGTATTATTTATACACCTTATAATATTAAATAGGGTGTATAACTAATGCATGTATCAACTATACATACATGAATCAAAAATTTCTATCAAATTTAAAATTTTGCACTAAATAATACGATACATAATATATGAACTATTTATACTAATGCACTCTACCAAATGACTTCTTAAAGTTTAGACATAATAATATTTTACAAGGTTAGGAATGAGACCATTCGGGAGAAACTAGAAGTGGCTCCGGTGGCGAGACTGCAATGGTTTGAACATGTGCAAAGAAGAAGTACTGATACTCCTGTTAGGAGGTGCGAGAGGTTGGTTTTAGGAGCTACACAGAAGGGTAGAGGTATA
>DF358833.1:18628-57329 GCA_000787875.1 Solanum virginianum | reverse complement strand
AGGAGCTACACAGAAGGGTAGAGGTAGACCGAAGAAGTACTGGGGGAGGTGATTAGACATGATATGGCGAAACTTAATCTCACTGAGGACATGACCTAGATAGAAAGAAGTGGAGGTCGCAAAATTAGAATAGTAGGCTAATTGGTTGGTAAGGTTAGGTGGTTACTACATGATATGGCGAAACTTAATCTCACTGAGGACATGACCCTAGATAGGAAGAAGTGAAGGTCGCGAATTAGAATAATAGGCTAATTGGTTGATAGAGTTAGGTGGTTACCTAGTCAGGGGGTCTAGTAGGGTTGAGTAGTAGTATTTTTTTTTCTAGCATGTGTTGTCATTATTTGTTGTTTATGTGTTAATTGTATTATATTTTCGTATTGTCATGTGATTTCTTTTACTTTTGTCATATCTAGTTTATTCTGCTTATGAGTTGTTGAGACGAGGGTTCCCAGAAAACAGTCTCTCTACTTCTATGAGGTAGTGGTAAGGTCTACGTACATTCTACCCTCCCCAGACCCCACTTATAAAATTTCACTGGGTATATTATTGTTATTGTAATATTTTAATATCTGATATTCACATCATAGCCTCGATTAAATCTGAAACATGTAATGTAGGGCTTTTTTGAGTGACGTGTAAAATTTTTTATAAAAAAGAAATAGTCTCATCATTAGGCATATACCTATGTGGTATTTTATTTAGTTAACCATAATTAGTGGATTCGAAAATAAGTTATTTATACTTATTTATTTTGCTACGCCAGCTTATGTTTGTGGAGATATCAAATTCAAGAATTATGATTTTTAAAAAAATAAAAACAATGTTTTTACGTTTTATAGATTAACTTCTTTTATAAAACATATTGAATATTTTCAAAGTAGAAAAATTAATTTTATATAAAAAGAAATAATTTTTTTTTGTGACTAATTTAATCGTTTGATCAAAAATTGAAGAAAGAGAACTACTCATTCTAAACTTTTGAAATAGATGAGAATTTTCAAGTTATGTATATTTGACAATTGGCAGTATTAGTGAGGTCACTATACCTTTTTATTTTGATATTTTTAATAATTCAAGTTGCAATTATACTTTTCTCATATGAAAATATTACGGATACACTTATACTTTATTTTTTGCTTTTCTTTGTTGCAAGAGTTCGAAATTATAATAAGCTTCTATTATTCTCATAAAAAATGGTATTGTTGTTCGATGAAAATTAATAGGTAAAAGGTCCTATTAAGATTTCAAACAATGCAATAATTATAATAAAACAAAGTAAAATATTTAACATCAAATTATCAACTTTTTAATTAAATTTTATTACGCAAGATTGGCATTATATCGAGAGAGATTAAATAATTTATAAAAAATATTATTAACAATTTCATACCTTAAAGCTAAAACATAATATTATAAGAATACATTTGGTGTTTATTATTGAAAAATATTAAATTTAATATTAGACGATCAATTTTATTGAACACCACATATGAAAAATGGAAAAAAAGAACAACCTGGATGAAGAAATAACGTAACATATCACTTCATAGGAAAAGAACAACCAAGAAGAAGAAATAATGTGTTGCCCATTTTTTTTGAAATAACGTGTTTCCCCTTTTTAATATTAGGGGTGGCTATTGACCAGTTAAATTAAATTTGAGTGAATTATAATAGTTCAAAATAATAAATAAATCAAGATCTATTCTAATTTAAATTTGCTTGGGTCAATATGGATTGGGTAATGAGTTATAGAACGAGTCGAAATTAAATTCAATTCAATTTTTATTAAATTTTATTTATTTTATTGATTCGTTTATAATATTTTAGTACCTAATAAAATTATATATTTTATATTATGACTATATCTTATATATCAAATTAAAAATAAAAATTTTAAAAATATTTTTATAAAGTTTTTCTAAAATTTATTTTTAAATTGTATAATAATTTAATTTTTAATGAATTGAATTGAAATGGTGGAGCCGATAAATCATAAATGAAGGGATTATTTCATCTTGATGATGAGGTTGCAATATTGAAAGGGACAGGACCTTGTACGGAGCAACGACTTGGAACTAAATGAATGTCAACACGTATAATAAAAACATCTTAGGGTGTGTTTGGCGGGAAGTAAAATAGAAAGTGTGTTTTATTAAATTAAAAAGATAAATACTGTACTTTACTTATTTTTTGATATTTTGTAAGTAAATATTTTGTTATTTTGATTTTTGTAAGTATTTGTTGTTTTTTGTGGTTTAACTATTATATTATTTCGTAAAGTTTCGAGGGATGTCCTATGGGAGTGTCTAGAGGCAAGAAGCGTTCAATGGTACATATTAGGATGATAAAAGACATGTATGACAGAGTCAAAACTTGGATAAGAATGATGGGAGGAGACTCAAAGTATTTTTCTATTGAGATATGAATTCATCAAGGATCTACGTTGAGCCATTTTCTTTTTATCTTAGTAATAGATGAGCTGACACGATCTATTCAAGAGGAGGTTCCATGGTGTATGCTCTTTGTGGATGACTTAGTATTGATTGATGAGACTCAGGATAAAATTAATAATTAGTTAGAGGTTCGGAGATATGGATTCAAACTAAGTAGGACCAAAAGAGAATACTTTGAGTGCAAATTTAGTGTTGCGAGAGATGAAACAGACATTGTAGTAAGGTTTGTCACTAAATCTATTCCCAAGAGAGATAACTTTAAATATCTTGGGTCCTTCATCCAAAGTAATGGTGATATCAATAATGATGTCATTGGAACAACATAGACGATATCAACTCATGTGTATGATTTATTTGATTTGTCACCTTATTTCTAAGAAATTTTTAATAATTTTTTTTATCAAATCTTAACGGTTAAACTGATAATTGAACTGATAATAATTAATAATCGATAAATCAATAACCAATAAAATAATATCTTAATAATTTTATAACGATTTAATATATTTAAAAATTAATAAACTTTAAAATTCAACTGGCCCGACCACAAATATCTCCAGTATTGCTACAAACATATAGAATTTAACGGACAGAACAGGTGATGTAACACCTTCTTTGTCCAAGAAATATCATTATTTCCTCTCCCCTTTGTCTGTTGGTCTCTTCTCTATTTTTCTATTTATTTATATCACAATAATTTATATATAATAAAATAATATAATTAAGGAATATCGGAAGTGATCTGGGATCTCTCTTTGGCCAAGAAAATCATAATATTCCTTTTGACGTTCTCTCTCTCTATATATTTTTTTATTTATATGCTATATATTAAATGTTAAGAATATCACTCATTTAACTCTTTTAGTTGCATCAAATATGCAGTGATACGTTAAAAGATTTTTTTCAAAATTTTCTTTAATATAAAAATTAACGATCATTTTTCCATTATCCCCACGACGTTGTATGATCATAGCCCCTTAAATAATTAATCGTCATAGTCATGAAATTATTTGTTATTCAATATTGTAGTTCTATAAAAAGATACTCTAAATTGTAACTTTCTGGAAATTATTGTATTAGCCTTTAAGTTTTTATATTTTCGATACGTACTTATTATATTCATATTATAATTTGACTTGAATAATAAAATACAGGGCTATTGAATGGTGATCGATTTGTATGTATGGATGTTGACAAGATCTCGAAAAATTGTGCATTGATTTTGTTTTTTTTTTTTCCTTTTAATTCTCAAGGATAAAGGTTGTAGAAAATTTATCTTTTATCTCATATTTTGTATGAATTTTTTTAATCATAAATTTATAATTAATTTTAGTTAAAAAATTATTTTTTAAAAAATTATTGGCACTTTTTCATCTATATAACTGTGTGAAGCATGGATAAATTCACTAGCTTTTTCTTTGAGTTTCATATCTAAACTATTGGGAGTATAAGTTATACCCAAACTATCATTGAGAAACATAAATAATAACCAAATTTTTTTTAAAAATAGTTTTCTTATTCCACTTAATTTTGAAAAAAAATTAGGATGAGCTTTATATAGAGGAAAAAGTTATTTTTAATTTTCTTCATCATTGATCGACTTTCAAAATATTTTTTTTCTAGGAAAACAGAAGCATCTTAAAAGTCAAAAAAATAGGGGAAATAAGTTTGGTAAATAATTCAATGTTAGTTGTCATTAGCCAGGTCTTCCGGTGGTTGGTTACATTAATGGAAATTGACTATATACTTAGAAAAGTCATGCTGGATTTATCAAATTTCAACATAGTACAATACTCTTAAAACAATAAAGATATCCATTCCTGCTTAAAAATAAATTGCTTTTATGACGCAGCCACAGGAGACCCAAGCTTAGCCTTTGCGTGCATTCCTTAAAACTTGAAACGATTACAGTCGCATTTTCCATTTACTCATTAATGCACAGGTTTATTATTCTAGAACAGTACAGCAAAAGCTTCTAATGTCTTTTGACTGTCCTTATACACCACGACGGTCAAATTAGAACAGACAATGTTGAACTAAGGGGCTTCAGATGCATCTGGCAGTTGCAAAATAGCATTGAGCAAAATTAGCTATCAATTGGTGTTGCCTTAATCTTACAAACAGGGATGGCCTCATTCTTGCTTAAGAGCTTCCAAGTTCGATGAACATCAATATCGTGCAGGGACACTTTGTCTTCAACATCTAGCTGACTTACGTCGACCTCAATTTTTTGAGGTATATGCTCGACTGGGCATAAGAACTTTAGGGTAGGTCTGATCTTGTTTAGATATGGATCTTGTTTAGATAACCACCTGCTTTCAATATAATAAGGAAAAAAAACATTTTCAATGAATGTTTTTAAACAAATATATGCACGTTGGATATTCTAATGGCAAAATTAATTGCAAAGGAACACAGCACTGTTTCAAAGCATATCAATAAGCAGTATAAGGACGTCAAGGAAACATGAAAATGATACCACCACAAGATTTCTGATAAAGAATTCCCATTAGTTTGAGGTGTCTAAACTAGCAAGTGGAAGGCATTACTCCACATAATTTGAACAGAATTAATCCCATTAAACAAGATAACCCTTCCGCGTGCTGATACTAGAAGGCATTTTTTCTGAAGCATATACAAAGAGCTTTTGTGACCAAGCGTGGTTTAAACCAAAATTAGTTTATCATGGGGTTCCACAAGAAGTATCAGGCTTCAAAGCATCCCACTGAACTACTTGAGAAAACTCTTCCAGAAATATTAGTTCCTCTTAATTCTCAAAAAACAAATATTACTTCCTCTTATTATTTTCTAAGGATACAAAAACAGGAGCTTACTAGTGCTGGAACTGGATCAGAATAGACAAAGAAAGGAATATTAAAATTGTAGAGCATAGACCATCTTCTTATTTCGATATTTAAGTTAATTGTTTCAAGATGATTAATGCAGTTAAATTGAACGATAAAATGAAAGTTTGCATGAACTAATTTGACAAGCAAAAATCGTGGGCTGGAAGCTCGGACAGACAGAGGCCAATATAACAGTTCTTTAAATCACCATCCCTTTTCGGGCCTGATATTTTTGAGCTGAGGGTCTTCCGGAAACAACCTCTCTATCTCTATGAGGTAGTGGTAAGGTCTGCGTATATTTTACCCTCCCCAGACCCCACTTGTGGGATTCCACTAGATATGTTGTTGTTGTAAAATCACCATCCATTCAAAGCACAAATATCTAAGAAAGCACAAAGGGACATTAGCCTAGTTTCACGATGAAATTCTCACTAAAAAGTTCTTGAGATGGAGATCTCCATTGAAAGCTGTATATTATCACTGAAAGGTACTTGGGTTTAATTTTTCAGATAATGCTAGAGAAGGATTTGCATATTGAGCCGATAAGTTGATATATTCACTGAATCTAAGGATACCAAGACTATGATTATTTGTTACCGACTTAAAGTACAGGTTAAAATATCTTATTTCTTAGCTTGCAACTAGCTGGTGTTGGCAAATGTATGCTCCTAGAATATTTGTCCTTCCGTAATATAAAAGGTGAGTATAATAACTACAGCTACGGCTGGGAAGGGATTCTCTTGAATATTGGATCACATAAAATATTGATATGTTCAATTCTACTCATTATGCAGCTTCAAACAGTTTCCTGAAAGTAAGATAGTGTTGGAAGATAATCCAGAGAACTGGATAAAAGAAGCAGTACTTCTTTATAGGTGCCATGCAAATATAAAATAAATAACTCTAGGAATTTCAGCAATAAAAAGTGTTCTCCTTGATAACCTTCAAGACAGCATATATACCATGATGTTGCAGAGTAATCAACTTCCAAAGTTTACACGAGTACCCTCCGTACGGTTAGATCACCTCACGAGGATATTAACAAAGAAAATAGAGAACTTCCTCTCTTTCAAAGATTTTTGTTTGTCAGAAAAGGAAAAAAGGAATTTGAAGTATTTGGACTTTCTGGCATTGAAAGTTCATATCAGCCTATATGGTGTTTCAGACAATAGTTTCCTGTCAAAGCCATGCATGTCATATTTCTATATTTAATTTCAACCAGAACTAGTTCACAGAAATCACTCAGAAAATTTGTAATTTCACACATTCAAAAGGAAACTCAGCCAGCAATGGAAAAGTCTATAAGTAATAAAATGCAGAGAATGTTATGTGAGCAGTAGATCTCCCTGGTAGGCCTATGCTGAAGCTATTGTATTTTAATGGTGAGCTACTTCTCCTATTACGGAAAGACAAAAAGAAGAAGAAAAGCCTTTACCTTTCTTCAGACCAGGGCACTCGTGCTCCCCTTTGAACACAACAGGCACGTTCACCCTTAATTTTGTTCCATCTTCTGCCCATACAAAGACCAAATTCAATATCTTCCCAGTATCTTCATCCCTATGAATCTATACAGATAACAAAAAGAAAACACTAGTTTAAACCAACTATTTAACACAATTCCAGTGACACTTAATCCAGTTGCAACTTAACAAAATGTTGGATAAAATTCTAGTTCATACAACTTTCTAATTCGAATTCATTAATCTATTAAAAATTTAAAATGTAAACCTTCAACATACTTTTCTTTTATCAAACTAATTCTTCAACCGTTCTATAATATTTTCGTATCACTAGTAAAATATATAAGTCAGTGTAATATCTTTAGCTCAGAATTAATTTCAAATAGAACAGCGGGAGTAACACTAGAAATATAACAGAATATACAAGAACAAGCATCACTTGCCTTAATGGGAAGTACTTTTCCAGATTCCAGTAAAGTTGAGGAGCCAGAGCCAGCACGAATCTGAAGAGGGAAGACTGTAGAATAGAAGAAAGGGAGATCAACCGAATCAATGATCGTTTTAATCTGCTTCCTTTCAGTTGTAAGGAGGAACTTTCTAGAAACAGAATTTGCAGCGATAACGGAAGTTGGATCGTTAGGTTTTGACTGGACGTAGTCCTGCGAGAAGACGACGGCCGGAATTCGACCTTGCGCTCGGTCCCTACTAGAAACTCTGCTTCCGGTGACCTCCCTAGGGATCGCTTGGATTGTAAAATACGATCTTCTACCAGTTTCCTCCGTCAACCTCTGAACTCCGGCGGTGGTTGCCACCGCACGCCACCATTTCGACATGGTCTTACCTGTGAAAGCGTTGGAGAAATGGTATGTTCCCTGATGGAAATTCGGGTTTAGGGTTCTACCGCATACCATTCGGAGGGTTTAAGCTTTCTGGGCTTTTATGGGCTTATGCTAAGCCCATTGTGTAGTTAGCAATAATGGACTATAACGTTTACTTGGGCCTATTTGAAATACATAAGGAAACCCACTAAATGAAGCCCAATTAGCTCAGGTTTGTAAATGGGATCATTTTTGCACTTCTATCTTTATTTTGTGCTGGTCTTTATTTTATGTCCCTCGCAATAAATACTTTTTCACGAATCATAAATTTATATTTTCGTATCATAATATCTTATACTTACCCATTTTATTGTATTGTATTGTTGGTCTGGTTTAAATAAAATATTTATTTTGATTGTTACTTAAATTCTATAGTATAGTATTGTTTAAATCCATCGTTAGGTAACGACGAAAAGATCTATCTGTTGTAACGATCGATTATGTTTGGTTGCATTGTTACTTTAATATCTTCTTCTTATTTTTGATTTTATTTGTTACTCCTATTTAATAATTCTATTTTATCATTTATCTTATCTTTTCATGATAGCTCTATCACATACCTTATAATTGTTTGTAAGCTTATCATTCAAATTATTAATGTATGGCATCATATTCATTAAAACAATAAAGTATGATATAATACAATACAATATATTATGAAAATAATATAAAACAATCGTAAGAGGAAAAACGTGCAAGTTCATATTAAAAAAATATATAAAATGAATTAAGAGACTTTTTTATTATGCCATTTGTTCCCCCACATTTCACTTTACATCCTTCTATCAATTCATTTTTTTCATTATCATTCATTTGATTTTTGTATATTTTTATTTTAATTAACCAACTAAGATTTTAATATGCAATGGTTTGATAGACGTTATGAAGGAAACTTCACATCAACCTAAAAAGCCTGGTTTGATGTGTCAACTCAGCATCAATTTTTTATCCCGCAAATTAATGGGGATATTTGTCCACACATTTACGTAACAGTGCCTATTATCTGCTATGCATGGACAAGCTTCTACTTTTTCTCAATCAACAAATACTCCCTCTGTTTCAGTTTTCTCTTTAAGTATGCCCCTTAGCTTGTTATGTCAACCACTTTAATATTGAAATGTTTTTAATGTTTTACTTTCAAGGATTGCAGGCTTATTAAAAATATGGCAAGATCAGTTCATGACAGTTTTTTTTTTTTTCATCAACTGGGATGCATAAAACTAAAGTGTGACTAAATTTGTTAGGTAAAAAGCTGTGTCATGGCATGTCCATCGACTAAACTCATATGTTATACCAATGTATTTCATTTTCATTTCAACATGTAATTTTATAAATAAAATTTAAAAAGATAATTTATAAACATATTTTACCCCTATTCAAAAGGTAAAAAGATTGTTTCTTCTGCACTGCATACTCCTACGGTAGCAAAATCATAAAAGTTTAACAAGGAGTAGACCAAATTATCTACTAGTCTACTAGATTAAAAAGGAAACCACTTTCTGCACAGAATTTCTTTTTCTTTCTCAATAAAGTAAATATCAGTTTTGCACGCTCACGTTATCATAGTCAAAAGTCAAATATCCTGAAAAGAGGGGCACTTTATCCTACACCAAAGCAGCGCAAGAATTGCAACAATTCAAAAGATAGATTATGTTTCCGGATTGAATATTTGAAATTATAAACAAATTTCATTATGTTCCATAGTTTATTGATTATTATAGAAAAATATTGTTGTATTTATGGTACATTATACCAACAATTATTATCTCTAGTAACTATTTATTTGTTAAGCATTATTATTATGATTTTTCATAAATCAAATATTCACGTCGTAAAAAAATGTATGACTTTGAATTCTAGTGATTTTATGTAATACTTTAGGAAGTAAGAGCGAAAAATATAATCTAATGCTATAAATAATGTGTAAATTCTCATATAATCATCTCATATTTAGCTATGACATTTTTGAAAGACTTTACACAATTCTGTCACAAAGCAATACCTTGTTGATTCTTTTATGAGGTATTATGCAAAATAATTAACTAACGGTTCTTATCTCAAATTATTTTTTTGAACTAATGATAATACTTTATTTTTAATAAAAAGTCATTTAAATTTATTTTGCAATAGAAAAATTGGTCAAATATTGTCATTTCACACACAACATCATCCAATTATTACTATTTCACAAATAAGATCATTCAATCAATTTAAACAATATTTCTGATATACATTGATTTTGTTTCTTCCTCGTCAGTCATTTTTCTTTACGCAAGCACTTTGTCTTCTTTTTCTCCATTAATATATCTCTAGTAATTTTTTTATACTAACTTAGTTTAGTGTAAGTGCTTTGCATATAAGTGTCGCATTAATTTAAAAATTATATATAAATAGTATTTGTCAATAAATAAATACAATATTTATGTAAATAAATTCAAATATATATTATAGTTTGATGCAATAGTTTAGTCCTGTGAAATGGCGAAGATAAGAAAATTAATTCAATTACTTATAATATAATATAGATATGTTAATTAGTTTTGAATATATAAAAGTATCATATATTGACACATTTTTTATTTTATCAGAATATATTGATTTATTTCTTTTAAAAAAAATAGTATGAATTTTTCTTTAACGTCAGCAATATGTATAGGAATTATAACGGAAATTGATTGAATGATTTTGTAGAAATAACAATGATCGAGTAATTTTGTAGATGAAATTATAAAAATTAACTGATTTTTGATATAAGTATCATTGTGTAAGTGATTTTCAGAGATAAAAACTAGTATAACTTGCACAAATTCAACACTATTTCCTAAAACTATTTGAGTGACCTTACTTCCAAAGAAATCCAATTACAGGATAGTTTTGTAAATGTATGAAAGTTCGAGTCGTGTTTCAAAACACATCCCTCAAGAAAGGGGTAGCTTGGGAAATTCAGTAAATTTCACAGGGACAAATAGGTAACTCCAATCGACGGCCTGAATAGACGAGATGCTAGGGGTTTCTCCTTCATCATTTAACCCTAATAAATACATTTATTACAAACTCGACCATTTTTGTCTTCATTTTCACTGTTGTCGAGACTCAACTCTTACTCTTGTCCAGAGTTTGTTGAGTTACACTTTTATGATAAAATTGTTGTATTTTGGAGGGGATAAGTCAAGGACAATACTGCTGTACCAGTGAAAACATTTGCTGCAATGATTTGAATCTCTAGATATATCCACGCTGGATGAATTTTTATTCAATTTTATCATTTTATTTTTCAACTGTAATTTATTGTATTTTTGGCAGATTACACAACAGAAACTGTAAAAAAAAAAAATAACTGTGTTTCCACTGGTGGGATCGCGAAACTTGATGATCGGATCAAGAGCTTTCGAATTCCAACCATACACAGGTTAAGTCCTTTATTTATTCTTTTGTGATTTTTTTGGGTTAAATGATGTGATTTTTTTTAACGAAAAATTCGGTGTTCGCTCTCCGTTTGTTTGTTGCTTCGCAGATGAATTGAATTGAAGGGAAGGTTAAAGAGTGATCTGAATAGGGTTTGTAACATAAGAAAGGTAAATGAGTTTCCTGATTTCATATTTTGTTTTTACTCTTTTGAAGTCGTTTTTGATTTGTGATTTTGTGTTGATTCGTTTCTTCATTGATCGATAATTTTGATAGGAATTCATATAAAATAAGTATACAACCCAGAGAGATATCCGTAAAATTTTGTTTCCATTTAAGTATCCTTTGGAAACTTGGCATCTTTCTTCGTCACTGCAAGTTTAGACTATTCGTACCTATATTCTGCTTCTTTCGTCTTTTCTTTTCTTATAAAACAAATCAACTTTGGATAAGTAATGATAAGGCTTGCGGAGGCTACGCTCTTCATACCTCACTTTGTGAAATTTCATTGAGTTTGTTGTTAATTTGAGTGTTTTTTTCGAAAAAAATGTTTTTAAGTAACTAGGATATGATTCGACATCACCCTACAGTTGTTATATTTACACTTTTCTGACTTTAATTATGACAATGAAGAAAGATTAGGAAAACAATCAGACCAACTGTATTACTATATGATTTTATTAACTTACCTTGTCTGCTTCGATTTGCTAAGCCATTAATGGCTTACTGTTTCTTTAATATCGGTAAATGAAACTTCGTTGAGTGCCACAAATCCTTTCTTTATATATCATTCTTTATAATCAATTCTGATTTATTTAAGTTCTATTTTGAGTCTAAAAAATCTTTGGAATGCGAACATCTAGATAGTCTCTTCCATTTATTAATATTCATTTTTTGAGATTGCTTGTGTGATTGATGTGTATGTTTTTTAGGAAGGGAAAGATGTCATCGACCATTTCTCCATGCGCAGCTTGCAAACTCTTACGAAGAAAATGCACCCAAGAGTGTGTCTTGGCACCCTATTTTCCGCCAGATCAACCGCAGAAATTTAGCATTGTGCACAAAGTCTTTGGTGCAAAAAATGTGGGGAAACTCCTGAACGTATTCAATGCTGCTCAACGGGAAGATGCAGTGAATTCCCTTGCGTATGAGGCTGAGCAGCGTATTAGAGATCCAGTCTATGGGTGTGTTGGCCTTATTTCGTTACTTGAATATAAGCTGAAGCAAGTCCAGGACGATATGATGAACGCTAAAAAGGAACTGACTGCCTATATTGGTCCATCATAAATGCTACCGATTAATCTTCAATCTCCGGGCTTTCTTCAGCAGCAGCATCATATAAATGCTCCCTCGTCCAGTGCCATGATGCCTTTCAGTATGAACCCAATGTCAGGAATGCCAACAGGGATTCCAAATGGTGGTCAATTGATGATCCGTGATTCACAGCTGCATTCAATTGAAGCTCAACAATATATAGCAGCAATGGAACAAAGGGAGCAACAGGAGATGCTTAGGAGTTATGAGCAGCATCATCATCAACAACAACAATAAAATGTTGTAAGGTTTAACAGTGAGTTTGACTCTACGAGCTCCATAACGTCTGCTGGATTTCATCAAATGAGTTCACAAGTATCAAATGAAAATCCTTATAATCTGATTCTGGAGCTACAGACCCAACAGGATCATTCTCATCCTCATCACCAACAGATTCATCTTCAGCCTCAACAACAGCAGCATCCATCGCAGCAACCAGAGACTCCGAGGCAGCAACAGAGATCTTAAAGCGATGAGGGGGGAAAAGAGGCTGCAATAGAGATCTAAGAATTTTGCTATCATAACCTTCAAAGGATTGTCCAAAAAATCTAGATTCTGGACTGATGTATTAATTTATTTAAAATATACTTTTTTCGCTTAAAAAAAGAATAACCTTGTTTTTGACCTGTTTAAAAAAAATGATCTATTTTTTAGCAAAATTTTAAAGGGTATTATTTACCATAATTTTAAATTAAGATTTTAAAATTAAAAAAAATAAATTATTATCTTAAATTTCGTTCCAAGTCAAATCACGTCATTTATTTCGAAACAGAGGGACTAAATTTTATGCATTTTTATATAATATAATTGAATGCATGGTACACAGGTGATAAAAATGATAATTCAAGTATTCCGAATCAACCTGTACATTTATTTATTAACCGCAACATCTTACATTTTATAAAAAAAGATAAAAATACTAAAAATAACAAAATAACGACAAAGCAATAACAATACAGATTTCACTTCTAAAATTTCACTAAATATATAATTATTATATATATTCATTTAGATTAAATTGACTAATATTTTCAATAATATATTAATATCCAACTAAACTAATGTTCCATATTTCACAACCATATATCTGTAGCATATATACGTATGCATGAAATTGCTTATTCAGAACTGTAAAAGCACAAAAGAGGAAACTACTGCACGAAATTTCTCACCAACTCATTGTCAAACATTTTCCTAAAACTTATATAAACTATAGCTCCCTCTGACCAATATTAATTGAATTGATGACTTTTTTTATAGTCAAAAAATAAGTGAATTATTCAATGTTTAAAACAATTATGAGATTTTTTAAATATTTATCCTTCTTTCAATGAGATCTTTAACTATCATTATATTTTTTTAAAAAACTAATTTTAAAATAACTATAACGAAAAATCCTTAAAGAAAATTCTTATTAATACAGAGGGAGTAGTAGGAAAGAAAAAATAATTAGATAATCTAAAGGATACAATATATATTAGAACCTATTTGGATAAGATTATTGCTTATTTTATAAGTAAAAAATTATAAATTAAAATTTCTAACTTATGAATTTGACTTATTTTAGTCTTTTTTATTTAAAAACAAATACTTATAAACACTTTTTAAATCAATCTAAATAAATAATTATAAACCATTTTAGCTTAAAATCACTTCTACCAAGTCAATCTAGACAAGCTCTTATTTTTTCTCTAGTCAATAATAAGCAATTCTTTAATCTCTCAAAATTGGTCCAAAAAAATTATTCTAAAAAGTATTTCAATCGTTATTTACATTTTCCTATAAGTTGATTAGAGTAATTTGGTCAAATAATTCTTTTAATAAATGTTAATATTTTTACAAATAGGTGTGGCAAAACTTTAAAAATCCCCGACTTGTTAAGTTAGACTATTCTATAATTGCTCAATACGTGAAACAATAATTTTTTTTTCTGATTTTGATTTGACACGAGATTTATAAAAAAAAATAAAGAAGATTTTTGAATCTTATGGTCTTAAATTAAATATGTATATATATATACCAAAATGTCTTTTAATCTTGTGATTTTAAACATATCATGTGAAAAGTTAAATTTAAAAATTGATGCAAAAGAAAGAAACATTCTATAATGTAACGAAACAAACTAAAAAAAGAGTAAGAAAAATAAACTCAAAGATACAATATATATATATACATACATAAATACTCTCTCCCACTTTATATGATACTTTTTGGACTTCGAGATTTGCATAAGTCCATCTTTGACAATAAATTCTTATGTATTAATTTACAAATATATAAATTTTATTTCAAAAAATTTAAAAATTCCATACACAAATTCTCAATCAAATATGACTCTATGATTACTTAAAAAAAAAAAGTAATCCAAACTGAGGCCTAAGGCAGATGCCTCATTTTTTTAGAGGCATTAAGCCATCCCTGCTAATCTGCAATTAACAAAAAAGTTAGTTAATTATTATCATTTCACCTACAAAATCATCCATTATTACAATTTCATAAACAAGATTATTCATTCAACTTAAACAATATTTCTGCCATATATCAATTTTATTTATTCCTCGTTAATTATTTTTTCTTTTTCCTACTAAAATATCTCTGATAATTTTTTATTCTAATTGAATTTGATTAAGAAGGTCCTATCTAGAGTGATCAGTTAATTTACGTTTTTCTTAAGGTATTTATTTTGATTAATCATTAAATTGATCTCTTTTCTTAATCATAATCAAATCGATAATATATAAAATCTAATCAAATCAACCTAGGTACTGATTAAATGCGAGGTTAGTTTTGTGAATATATAAAAGTTGGAGTGGTGTTTCAAAGGACATTCCTCATGATAGGGGTAATTTGGGAAATGCAAGAAATTGGCGCAGGGACAATTAGGTGTCTCAGAGTGGAATTTATTCATCACTCAGAATCACTACAAAGTTGTAATCAGACGGTCAATACAGTGTAACTTGTCCCATCGACGGTCTTGAATAGAGGAGATGGCATGTAGGGTTTTCTCCTTCATCATTTAACCCTAATAAATACATCTATTTACAAAACCGACCATTCTTGGAAACTCCTCCGCTATATAATCATTTTTTTTTTCATCAATTGTTTTTTGTTTTCATTTTCACTCCTCTCTATCCCTCTTTTTCTCTCGTTATGCAACTATAGAAAATAGCTGCGTTTTTCTTGTGTTCTTCGGGTGAGATCGTGAGACTTGAAGATCGGAACGGATCGGATTGGATCAAGAGCGCTCGAATTCCAATCCTAGACAGGTTCAGTCCTGTCTAGGCGAAAGAGTGATCCGATTAGGGTTTGTAACGCAAGAAAGGTGATTGAATTTTCTGATTTCATCTTTCTTTTGATTTTACTCTTTTGAACTCTTTTTTGATTTGTGATTTTGTGTTGATTTGTTTTCTTCATTGGTTGATAAGGAAGGATCTTACCGTTTGAATTCTCTGAGAAGGAACCGATACCATTAGTGTGTGATTTTGATGGGAATTGATATAAAACAAGTCATTCATTGATACAACCCAGAGAGAGAAAGATTTCTTGCATTCCAAGTTTATCAAGCTAGAGAGAGGAAAGAGAGAGTAGGGTGAAATTTTGTTTTCATTCAACTCTTCTTCTTCACTGCAAATTTAGCCACTTCGTTACCTATCTTCTGGTTCATCTTTTTTTTTCGTAAACAATCTCTTTATTTTGAATAAGTAATGATAAGGCTGGCGCACTCTTTCATCACCATTTTGTAGATTCTATATTTACGCTTTCTGACTTTATCACACTGCATATATAATTTTATTAACTTACCATGTCTCCTTCGATTTGCTAAGCCATTCAAGTCATTCAATTTATGAGATACTGCATATATAATTTTATTAACTTACCATGTCTCCTTCGATTTGCTAAGCCATTAATGGCTAACAGTTTCTTTAATATCGGTAAATGAAACTTCGTTGAATGCGACAAATCATTTCTCTATTTTACTTTGTGTATGATCAGTTCTGATTTATTTATGTTTTATTTTGTGTCTAAAATATACTTTTAATGCGAACACCTAGATATTCTTTCCAAATATTAATATTCATTTTTTGAGATTGGTTTTGTGTGATTGATGCGTACAGTTTTAAGGAACGGAAGGATGTCATCTACCAATTCTCCATGTGCAGCTTGCAAATTCTTACGAAGAAAATGCACCCAAGAGTGTGTCTTCGCACCCTATTTTCCGCCGGATCAACCTCAGAAATTTGGCAATGTGCACAAAGTCTTTGGTGCTAGCAATGTATCGAAACTCCTCAACGAACTCAATCCTGCTCAACGTGAAGATGCAGTGAATTCTCTTGCCTATGAGGCTGAGTATCGCCTTAGAGACCCAGTCTATGGGTGTGTTGGCCTAATTTCATTACTTCAACATAGGCTGAGGCAACTTCAGGATGATTTGTTGACCGCAAAAAAGGAGCTGACTACCTACATTGGTCCTTCAGCAATGCTGCCGATGAATCTTCAACCTCCAGAGTTTCTTCAACAGCAGCATCATATGAATGCTCCCTCTTCCAGTACTATGATGCCTTTCAATATGAGCGCGATGTCAGGAATGCCAACAGGGAATATTGCACATGGTGGCCAATTGATCATCCGTGACCCACAGCAGCAGTCGATTGAAGCTCAACAATATATAGCAGCAATGGAACAAAGGGACCAACATGAAATGCTTAGGAACTATGACCAGCAGCAACAACAACAACAACCACCTTCTCAACAACAAGATGTTGTAAGGTTTAACAGTGGGTTTGACTCTACAAGCTCGGTAACAGCTACTGGATTTCATCAAATAAGTTCATCCACATCACCTTCATTGGTTTTGGCCGGAACCTTCGAAAATCCTTATAATCTGTTTCCGGCACAGCAGGCCCAACAGGATCATTCTCATCCTCATCACCAACAGATTCCTCTTCAGCCTCAACAACATCATCCACTGCAGCAACCAGAGACTCCGAGGCAGCAACAGAGAGCCAAAAGCGTTGAGGAGGGAAGGAGTGCCGGTCCTTCATGTTGATATCTTCGATTCCATGTTCATTATTCTCTACATTTTTTATCTGGGTAAGTCTATCCGTCATTAAATGCTTTGCATTTTCTTGATATATATAAGTCCTTGTGGTTTGGCTTAACTTTTGACTCCTTCTCTAGCATGAATTGGGTGATTTCTCTTTCTGGCAATTAAAGTTTTGCAACTTATTTAATTATAGTCATGTTCCTCTACGCTTCCTTATGCTACGAGTAATTAATTTAAAGGAGCAATACCTAGTTTGGTAAGTGTAGACATGCAAAATTTCATGTTTGCATTGGCTCAGTATGACTTTGTAATATCCCTAATAAAGTTTTGTTTACTAGGCGTTGCATTTTTATTTATATCTTTAAATATCATCAGTAATAAACTCCGAGTTCAATTTTTTTATCACAACAGTCCTTTGTGGATATATATAACTACTTGCAGTTAGTAATATATGCTGGCAACTTCTCTTTATGTATGTTTTCTTACTGCAGCAAATTGATGGGGATATTCAAGCGTAATAAAGAGACATCAAATAGACAAGAAGAGATTATGCTATGCACAAAGAGACACGAGAGGTAGTCGGAGAGAGGAATGAATATTTTCTGCGTGAACGTTAAACTTCTTAAGTATAAGGTCTTTCTTAGATGTTTCCTTGTCCAAGTTTTCTATTGATCAATTGGATCCTTTTTGGAGTTTCGAAGGTACATTTTCTCAAAATGTAGGAACAGCATTTATTTTATATAAAAGCAGTGTTTATCTGTAGATGTTTACTTTGTACTCAATTATTTTTCACTCAATCGGAAAGATAAATAATTGGAAAAGAAACACTGTTAACTGTACATGTTAAGTTATAATATAAACAATTGCAGTTGACGTAGAGGCTCAAATACATTTATCTTTATTCTAGATGTATGATCAACAGAAAGAATTATTATGAATGCATCAGCGCCAAGTCATTCAATTTATGAGATAGATTCAGATGCACTACGAGACCTTAGATCGTTGACCATGATTTCTTTATATCTTCTACTACTGTATATTGAAATTTAATACTACAATTTCTCATAGTTTTTTGAGCTTCCATGGAATATACAAGTATTATGGAATTTTTATTAGTTAGGCTCATAGATTTCATGAAATGGCTTTGATGGCCATGTGCTATATGACTTATAATATAGGTATATGGATTCAAGTGTAAACTAGTAGTTTCACAAGTGGGAACATTGAAAATTGGAATCCCTAAAAATTATAGTGATGATAGAAATTCCTTGTGTGAGTACATGCACATGGCCACACTTTCAGATTTGGAAGAAACAGGTGCTATGTACCTACTACCTTTCATGTGCTATTAGGTGATGTGAGATTTTATTGGTGATGCTTATGGTTTGAAAGAGATTTTCTAAGTTATTTGGCCACCTAGGTCCTTACCTAACCAACGAAGGTTTTACTCAACCCCTTGGGGAAGCTTGCCTTATCTGATGTCTGATTGGGGAACTGAGTAAACTGTTGGTATAATGGTCCTCCTGAATAATGACATTTCATGTTGATCAATTTTTAGTAGACAACAAAGATCAACCTTCTTAGGATTTGACGTGCTGTGATTTTCTTGAAAGAGAGGGGTTTTCTTCAAGACTGCAAACACAAAGTGTTGTACAAGACTGTCACTTAAAGTTGAGTGGACTTAGTGCCGAATTCTCGAAAAATATATTATTTTTAAAAAATTTAATATGCATCTGCTAATATTTTTGAAGAGTCCGAGCAATATAGAGACTGTCACCGGATCATTTCATAAGCTTAAGGTTAAGTCTTATAACTAGGCCAATATATATATTGTATTTAGTTTGAAACCTTGAAGAGATTGTGAGTGATTTGTCAAAGAAAATTAAGAAGATATGTCAAGTTATCAGACCAATAATATTGAGGGACCACGTGGACAAGGACGTGTGTGAGATTATGTAATAATAGAGAGAGAAAGAGACAATGGAAGGTATATTTTATGATTCAGTTAGTATTTATTTTGAAAAAATACGACCTAACATCATATGAGGAAGTGTATGAGATATTAGTTCCAACAACAAAAGCAAAGCCGCTTCAAAGACATTCCTGTTACATTAAACCCTACGAGTAAACATAAATATATAGTTGCAACCAAGATACCTATCATAGTAGCTCACTTACCCTGGCTATGGCTCCTCCTTGTTGTACTAACTTTTTTGGTCATTAAAATACAAGGTAGAGGTCACAAAATTAACTTCTGTACAAAATTTGCACTTTAAAATTAGAACTATTCATCATGTTGCATGCATTACGATTTGAAATGAATATTTGCTTGTTGGTGTACCAATTGTGAATTCTTTCACCTTCTTGTTTTGCCTCTAGCTAGCCTTTCTCTTTTTCTTTTGCCTTTTTCTCAACCTCCGGCTACAAGTAGGGATGTCAGAATGAACTCAAATAAAGATAATTTGTTCGATTCATTCAGGATTTTATAAGTTGAGATCAAGATAATTTGAATTAGGTTGAATTCAACTCATTCAAGTCTTAATTTATTCTAAAATGATATTCAATTGAATCCAATTTAACCTTCAAATTCAATCTATTTTAAGACTCTTTATTTACTTTAATTCAATGTATATTCCCATATTAAACGTATGAATTACTATCTGCTTTATATGTTATAGGATTTATCTATCTATTCTTTCCATTTGTAAGTTAAACATTCAATACCTTTTTAGGATCAAAATAATCAAAAGGAACTAATTTGTATGTATATATATAATAGAATACATGTTAAGTGAGTCATCTTATTTATATGTTTAATTAGTTGGTATAATAATATGTAATGACTTTCCACTTCAAAATCAAGTAGTACTTATTTTTTATTTTATTAAGTTAAAATTTAAATTGTAATTTTAAAAGATAAGCAATATTTTAATTTTTTTAAAAAATTAATTGGATTGATTTGAATAAATTATGAATCAACTCGATTTTTTGTCTATTGCCTAAAGTATATTTTTGTGGGTCATATCCCCAATCTATTTTAAATTTAGCCCATTTAAAAACTTTCCAGCCTAATCCATCGATTTGACATCCCCAATGCCCTATTGAAATTGAGACTCTATGAATACACAGTATAATATTTAGGTAGCATTAGCTGCTTCTTTTTTGGTTTTTTTCTTCTTTTTTATTTAGTGTGTAGGTGAATGTGGAAGGCACACGACCATTCACTTTATTATCTTCTGGAAAATAGTTAAGGAAGCACACGTGGGTTCGTATTCTTTAGCTTTTATTAGTCAACTCCTTCTAAAAGTAAAAAAAAAATTACTAAAACTAACAAAAGAATTGCACTCAATTATGTTACGAGAGGTTATTATAGTAAGAAAGTGATGAGTGAAAAGCAAGGACAAGGACTTTAAAATGATTATTAGTTGTAATTATGAGTAGTTAAGCTTCTTACCTATTGTAGTAAGTAAACAAATACTCCAAGAAATATGAGTACAAAGCTGACTGTGAACAAAGAATTATTTCCAAATAAGTCGTTAATTATGTTTATTGTATATCGACGTGTATAAATATATGTATAGTAGTAAAATTTGTATACTTCGTACATATTTTATGAACTAGTTCTTCTCTTTCTCTAGGTTGTGAATATGCTTAAAGGGATAAGATGGGCTAATATTTTTTTGCAGGGCAATCTGTTTGAGAAGTTCCCCCTTTTGAAAATCATTCTCATTAAAGTTAAATCTTTACTGTTTTCAAAATTCTTAAAGTTAAGTGATTAAAGTTAATGTTGGCTGAGGTTGCAAGGTTCTCACTTTTTTTTAAAAAAAAATTCATTGGTATAAATAGTATTTTGAGTTTAATTCTCAATTAAAGAATTACTTAATTATTTGTAATGTTAAGAAAAATTAATAGATAATGAAAAAAAAACATATATGTGTGTGTGATAATGAAAAAGAGGAAAATTATTAATTTTGATTTTTTTATGGGAAGTCTTGTATGTGTAATGTGTGCATCTTTTGATATACTTCAGGTATTGGAAAAAGACCTATAATTAACAAACCGTGAATTGAGATAAATTTTGAGAGAGAAAGGATAGAAATGACATTATCTAAACTACATTCAAATAAGATAGCCATGGTGAATAGATTGGTATAATTAAAACTTATTGTTGAAGAGTCCCACCACATTGGATAAAAAAGAAATATATGATGTATCTTGGACAATTCTTATGACACGAGTTAATTTTTGGATTGAGTTAGATTTAAGATTTATTTTTTACATGGTATCAGAGTATGACTTATTTCAATTATTGTTTACGATATGTGGTGGGTCAAGTTTAATTATCCGTGCATCAAATGTCCTCCTCATTATGAGATGGGGTGTCAAAGAGTCTCACATCAGATGAAATAAAGACGGATAATCTTTTATATGATCTTAGACGACCCTTCCTTCATGAGCTAGATATAATTTTCATTTCTTTACCGTTACCTATCTATATCAAATCGAATATCCTATTGCACTCCCTAGAGTCAATTTGATCAAGTTGGATTAGGAGGTGTATTGCTTAATTGTCACTAATAAAATATGAAGAACTAAGCTTAGTACAAGACAAAACTTGTGCCTTTTTTTTTAAATGAAAGAAATATATAATATGAAGCACATGAAAGATTGAAAGTATGATTTGACCAGCAGACTTATGTGGGTTGAACTTATGACAAGTCATTTGGGCTTAGCCCATCAAAAAGCTTGGGCTAATTTGAGTTGCATCCATATGTAACCCAGTTAGACCCATAAGAAACCTCATCCATCTAATGTCTTTTTTCCAGTATTTAGTTTGTTTATACACAAGTAAGGCTTGATTAATTGGTCGAGCACCTCTTGGATCAGTCAGTAGATTAAGAGATTTAATCATGCTGAAGGTTAAGTGAAAACTTCCTAACGAGGTGGAGTGGGAAAAGAGGGTTTTGTTATATAGGAGAAACAAAAGTAAAGCTTTATAAATTTGATCTAGTTATAAATGTCTTGTCAAAACACCAAACAAGCAAATGAAACTGAACTTATGATAGTCATGCTGGCTTATGACTCATTGGCCAGTTCAAATTGATTCTTCCCGCATTTTCTACCAAGCAAACATTAAGAAGGTTATAATTCAACTTATTTACTGATTGGACCCATTTTAATCTGTCCATATATAATTCAACTTGCTCATTTGACACTCTTAACTCGTAAGCACAGTGATATGACAAAGAAATGAAAACAGATAGTAACACTTATTCACTCTCTAGCGGAGCAAACCAATAGCCTCATGGAGAAAAAATGTTCTACTCTGGACCAAAATCCTCCTATTTGAAATTTTCTCAAATTCTATCAACACTATTTGGTTATGTGGCTGAACTGGTGCTTCACAGAGCACAGGCATAGACAATAACATACCCGATGTAATTTCACAAGTGGTGCGTCTGCAGCCTTGGTGTAGATAGAGAGAGTATTTCTAATAGACCCTCCGCTCAAGGGAAACATATCAAAAACAAGAATCGAAATGAAATACCATAGTGAAAAAACATTTCGAACGGTAAATAGAACTTTAATATACTTTGTAAATTGATATTTCCTCTCTAGTTTCACTGGTCTCTACCAGCTGAATTAATATCAGACAATCCAAGTCACTAGTCCTACTCACAATGGATTGTAAATCAAAGTTAATTAAGCCTGATTTCACAAACAAACATGTTAAAATCAGCAGATTCCTATTTCCTATTTTTTTCAGAAAGAACTCATCAACACTTGTCTCAATGAGTTATTTGTTATGTTTTGTCTGTCCTATTTCTGTAGCTGCAAAAATTCTGGCTACTTTGATCTTATACATGAGCTTCAATGCTCTTTGGATGATGTCCATTCCAGTTATAGCTTTCTGATTTATTATCCTCTTCTTCATTGTTAGACACCCCTTTGGCTGAACCTGAACCAGTAAAATGAAGAGGTCCTTCTGGGGAGCCAGATTGTGTACCATTTTCCTTTGAAGACTCCCCAATTTCATCCATGTTAGACCATGAACAACCCGATACAGGGACTCGTCGCACATGAAGTCTATATTTCTGCAAATAGAAAAATAAATGTTTCCATCAACATGTAAAGAAAATGGACTCTGGCTTAATGTAAATAAGAGAGAAACAGTCAATATACTGAAGAAAGTTAAATTGAATCCTTTTAATCCAAAAAATATATCAGATAATTGAGGTAAAAACAACTTTTTATATAGTTCACATTTCTTTATTGAAATTGTTGGCTCTGTCACTGAATGTTATAATTTGTAACACAAGTGTCATGGGAAAAAAACATGAACCTCTTATTTGTAAAAGAGCACAATTGGGTACCTGTAAATGGCTTTTCACTTCATCATTGGTCAGGCCATCCACTTGCATGATATCTCTGATCTGTTTTGGTGTAGCCACTGCG
This sequence comes from Solanum virginianum, assembly GCA_000787875.1. Lineage (NCBI taxonomy): Eukaryota > Viridiplantae > Streptophyta > Magnoliopsida > Solanales > Solanaceae > Solanum > Solanum virginianum. The sequence goes on along the minus strand of DF358833.1, from coordinate 33,473 downwards.
GGATATTATTTCAAAATTATTGTTGGATTATAAAAAGTATATGGGACATATAAAATAATCCTAGTATAAGATGAAAGAAATGATGATGAAATAGTAGCATGGTTGTGATGTTATACTAAAGGTAGATAAAAATATTTTATCCATTCGTTGCGGCGACTAATACTAATTTATGTAACGCAAGTAAGCTAGCTCGTCAAGAAAGTATTGTCCAAGATCATATACAAAAGTCTTCTCAACCTTAAATAAACGATTGAAAATTAAGATGGGTCTAACTCTCACACCATAAAATAATCTTGAGTCTACTTAATTCCAGAAAAAAATGTCTATGGTAGTGAATTGTTCAAATCATAAGAGAAGACCTCTGCATTCCTAAATAAATGATGTGTAACTCCAACATTAGTACTATTAATTTTTAATCAAATATTTTCAGCAATTCAACTAGACTAAACATTGAAAAATGAATTTTTCAAAAAAGCATTTGCTATCATAATAATCACGCTTTAAATGAATAAATTTAGACAAATAAATCCAAATCTACCCTTTGTCTGATATCAAGACATTGCTTTCACTTACAAATTACTGTAGTTTGTTTGATACGTGAATGAGATTAACTATTTTATGAAGCAATCAATGCCGATGAAAGATAACATGAATTTGATAAAATACGCAAATAAATTGGAACACGACAATTACCTTGTGCACCTCCAAGTTGATGAAGAGCATCAACAAATCTGCGATGCAATTCTGGAGACCAACAACGCCTCTGTTTCCTCTGTTGTGATTTGTCCTGTGAAAAAACACTGCACCCATTTGGATTTGATGGGCCTTTGTCTCTTTTCACACTTACATCAATTGGCTTTTGACCCTTTTCTCCTTCACCCATTGTCACTGCCATTGACAGAGATAAATCCTTCACAGCCAAACCATTTTTTCCTTCCTTCAAACCTTGTCCTTGAAATGGCAAAAATGCCCCTCTTTCACTCTTCAATTTACCTTCCACCCCACTCTGATTAATCAACAATTTAAAGAAAATGTCAAATGTTTACATCTCAGATTTTATTTTATTTTATTTTTAAATAATTCTGAAGAGAGGAAAAAAAAAACTTACATGTTTTAGGTTTGTGAAATGTCCCTGCTTTTCAAGATCAGAATTTTCATACTGAACTGGAGTACTCCATAGCTGAGCAGAGCTCATCCAGTTTTTCTTATCATTTAAATCATCTGACCTTTTTACCCTTCCACTTTCATCAGAATTACCCTTCTTCAGTGGGATGAATTCCTCCATTAATGGCCTTTTATTTTTCTCCTTATACTGCAAGCCTTCCACCTTTAATCTCTCAATAGCTGCCACAATCATTAAAACCAAAACATAAATAAACCTCTAAAAAGGGATACAGAAAATTTTAAAAAAAGAGATAAAAATTCCAACCCCCCCCCCCCCAAAAAAAAAAAAGAAACTGACCATCTTTTAGAAGAATCATACAATTAGGCAGTTCACGTTGGAAAGCTTCGATTTTACTGAGTTCTTCTTCTAAAGCAACAACAAACTGATTGAGCTTTGTTAATTTCTTGGAGAAGTCATCCATGGCAGAAACTTCAGTTAAAACATCTGAAATTAACTTGGGCACATATACAAAGTTCAAATCTATGTTCATTTCTTTAGAATTTAGACCCATGATGTTTTTTTAAATTCTTCTATCAGTTTCTCACATTGGCTAGATAGAGAAAAGATAGAATGAATAAAGAAGAGGTTGAAGAAGTCTTATATTTATAGCAAAATTACACTTTTCAACGAAAACGAGGGCAAAAGTGGAAAGTTGGATTCTAAAAGCTTGAAGAGATTCCTGATTGTTTTTCACATTCGGGTCGTCGCATATTTGAGTTAACTGGGAAACGCGGTTAGTCATGTAATGAAGGAATCTTTGGATTCTTTATAAAGAGAAAATTGAATTAAATTAATTTAACTTTTCTTTATAGAAATTTTCTTGAGAAAAAAAATTATAATTATAATAATATCTATATAATATAATTTTTTACTAGGATATATCAAATAAAATCTTATAACTGAAAATGGAGGAGATCTTGCTACTTAAAAATATCTTAATTATGCTCCATAACTATAGTTTAGATAATTACATCTTGTAACTATAGTTATAACAATATTCATATAATTTCCGCAATATTTATATATGTTTGTATAATTCGTTATACAATTTGCATTTTTTGTATACAATTCACACGGTGTGTACATTTCGCTATATAATTCGATTGCGCACAACTTTTATATAATCGCACATAGAGTTTGTATAAATCGCGCGAACTATGCACAACCCAAACTGTAATCATAATAATTTAATTGCTGCAAATCGTAATTAATTCAAACTATAGTTATGTTAACTAATTAGCTAGTATCTGTTTCCTTATTTACTTCCCCGAGAGTAGTAAAATAGTATCCTTTAGTTCATTTCATATATAACTAGCACTAGGCAATATCTAATATCACATATACATGTAATTTTTCCTATAATTTTTTGAAGATTAAATAACTATTTAACTTTTAAAATTAATTAAATTGAATCTCAAAAAGTAGTATACTCCCTCTCTGTTTCAATTTTTTCTATTTAATTTTAATTTATACGAAATTTAAGAAAAAAATAAATTTTATAATTAAATATTCTATGTACAAAATTAAATTTAAAAATGATCTATTTACTTATTATTAAAAAATAATACAAATAAGTTAAAACAAAAGAGAGTACATAACGTATAGGAGGGAAGAGTACAAAATGTTTATTGATATTTATTCTATTTTTTTACTTTTCAAGATTCTGCGTCTTGAGGCGGTCGGCTACGTTTGTTGACTTAAAATTCCATTTTCTTGAAATAAGAATGGAATAAAATATTGAATTGTTTGGACTAAATTGCCCTTGCTATATGACTTTTTCCAACATATTCATTAAAATAAGATTAATGTGATGTGTTTTTGGAGGTTCACTTTCAACTAATGCCTTAAATGCTAAATCAGTTTCAAAAAAAGGTTCACAAAATATAGCCAAAAACACAGCAGTTTTGGATTCTACTTCCACTCCATTAATTTTCTTCTTTTGGACTTTAAACATCTATTCTTTCTACGCCATGTTTGGCTTGTGTTTGAATATTAAAATCATTATAATATTTTATTTGCCTTATATTGACGCCTCAATTGAAAATATATTTCTGATATCTCACTTCACACTTCTATTGTACCAAACGGACAAAACAAATTGAATCTTCTGGGATTATTTGGTCAGTATATAAATTTATTTCGAATTTATAGTTTTGAGAGTAATTTATATCTTGTCTTTCTATCTCTATGAAGTCTCAAATCTCATTGTGAGATTTCACTGGGTATATTATTGTTATTGAGATTAATTTATATCTTAAATAACATTAAATTTATCCTAAAATTAATCATATTTTTAAATAATTATAGTTTTGAGATTAAGTTATATCCTAGATAACATCAAATTCATTCTAAAATTAATCATATTTCTACATAATTATTATTTTAAGACTAATTTATATTCTAGATAACGTTAAATTTATTCTATAATTAATCATAATTTTAACCAAATAAAATATAAATTCCAACTTTAAACTTAATTATGTAATATCCTATCTTATCTTGTATATGAAAAAAGTCAAAGTCAAGAAAAGTCCTTGAAATTTTCATTTATTACTCGTGAACTTTTTTTTTTTTTAATGTGGGCATGAAGTAATTAATATTTATGTGAAATTATTAACCATTTTTTTAATTTTTATTTTTATTTTTTCGTAGATGGAAAAAATGAGGCCAGAAATAATAATTGTATCCACCCTTAAAAAAATGGCATCGATAACGTTGATTAACTCAACCACATAGAACAGTCAAAACTCTTTTAGATTTTCGGGTCTTCGAGTAATGATGGAAATCCAATTTATTTTATATATTTAAACTATAGTCTTATATGTTCCTTGTTTCATTTTATACCGAGCGATAAAGTACGATAGTTATAATTTGCTAGATAAATAAAAAATATTTTAAAATAACTTACAAAGATAATATAATTGGATAAAATTTCACAAAATGGTAAATATTTAATAATTATATGTGTTTTAATTATAGTTTTGATTAATCATTGAACGCGATTTCAATCTAATTAATTTTATTATTTATATGATTCGATTCCTAATTTATAATTATGTATATATAATTTGTATATACTTACTCTATTTGTATATTAATAAGCAAAATATATAATTAAAAATATAGTTATAAAACCTAATTAGATAATCTACAGAAGCATGATTAAATTATTATTATTATTTTGCTATTTATAAATTTTGTTTTTTTATAAACCTAACAAATGTGAAATGAAGACAAATAATATGATAATAGGTGTATATATATTCTCCACCACAAAAAATTGGTATAGTGTGACAACATGCTCATCTCAGCTTCATATATAAAAGTTTTATAATTAAACAATCAACTTTTTAGATTTATCGGTCTTCATTATGTAATCCATTTTTTCTTAAATAATAGTATTAGCATTATATATACACACATGCCTCCTTTATTTCATTTCATATGGTGGGCATAGAGTCATACTATTTGCTTTCTCGATTTGTTTTCAGTTATTACATTGTGGCTTTTAAAAACAAATTTCACTAGCTTTTATAATTAAATTAGATTATATTATTTTTAAATATTAAAAAATATATGATAAAAGTTATAAAAAAGAAATATCAAAATAATGAAAATGCTTGCTAGCATTTCTCTTTCTCATTCATCACTTGTCTTATTTCTTTGATACACATGATATATTTAATATTTATGAGACCTATTATTATTAGTAATCGTTTAAAAACAATTTGCGAAATGAAAAGATTAGATGAGCCAAACATGGTAGTACGTATTATACACCCTTTAAAAAATTATGCTATCAGATTAACATTGTATATATTGCAAGTATTGTCGTATTTTGACTCTCAATTTGTTTTTTTTTTTTTTTGAAAAAAAAAACTTTCATTTTCTATGTAAAATTCAATGGCCAATCAAATAAATGAGTAATACGAATATTTTTTATAATTATTTTCAAAATCATGATAAATGAAAAAAGGGGTCACAGTGTGTGTGTTATTCGACCTTTGTGGGTCTTCAAAATGCAAGAATATCTGACGACAATTTTAAATTAAGAAAAGAAAAGGGAGGGCAAATATTTAATGAGCAATACATTGTGAGGTAGTACGGTCCAATAAGGTTCCACGAGAATCATTTTCTCTGTTTTATTCCGTTACATAAAGGAATCGTCTCTTCCAGAATTTCTGCTCTATTATTCTTTTTACAATAAAGTATACTTCTGCTATTATTATTCCAAACCTCAGGATTCAAAAATTCGTCTGGAACCACAAATAATATGGTTCTATATTTTTCTTCTCTCGAAATTTACGTGCTACTGTTTAATTGGACATAAAAAAGTTAAAATATATAAATAAAATAAATAAATTTTAAATATTTATATAATTATAAATTATTTTATTTAAAAATAAAATTTTGATTATTAAAAAATAATATTCTCTCCTTCTCATTTTATATGGTATTTTTTAGGAATAATTACATTGAGGGACGCTTTAGTAAAAATAATTACAAGTTATTTTGTATAGTCATGTATGAGTTTACTGATTTAGAGCTATTTTTTATGTAAATAAAATATGGGCTATATTTATTATAAATTAATTAGATTTTATTTTATATATATATATTTGAAACTATCTCTATATTTTATTTGGCACGATATTTAAGAAAAAAAGGAGTTTGAAACTTATGATGGAATATAGTTTTTAGATATTTTGTGTCTAAGAATTATTTCATTAAAAGTAAAAAAAAAATTTAAAGTTAAATTATTTTTATTAAGAGTAAGATAACATTCTTTTTAAATGAAATAAAGAAAAAAAGTATTATGTAAAATGGAATAAAATATTTTCTTTCTAGGCAACTAAAAATATAGTGTGCCAATTTTTTCAGAATAGTAATGAATTTTTGTGGATAATTCCTCTTCTTGATAAAAAGAATATCTTTTTGCTATTATCATTGATTGATTTTGACATGATTATATATTCTTCGCATTCTTGTCCAATGGAGTATTATATTATATAGAAACGATAATTTTTGCATTAGGAAGAAGATATCTGAAAAACAATGCCAAGATAACGTTACAAGCATTAATTTACTCATAACATTTTAAAATTGTTTGATCATTAGGCAGCATGTTGTAGCTAAATGTTCTATTGGCCTTCTCCTTTATATGTGTCAATAAATAAAAGCTAGTAACATATTATTTTGTATTTTGGGTCTAATCCATAATTTGTTTTTGGAGATAAGGACGAGTCTTTTTCTAATGGACAAATGACTCTGAATTAAATTATACGGCCACCCTAAAATAAAAATAAATAAATATTTCTCCTATGTTTTCTCATTGCTTCTATACTTTTCCGTTTTTGCTTTTGTTTATTCCTGAGTGTGGAAACCATAAGATTTTTGATTCACTTGATCAGCCCTACATCAACTTCAATAAACGAATCTTTCTCCTTTTTCAAAAAATTAAAATAAAAATTAAGGTGACATTTTCTTTTTACAAAGTGCAAATTGGGAAAGTTCCACTCCTACTTGTCATGATAAAAATTCAACACCTTTTCAATGTGATACTCCTCCGACCACTTTTACTATTCCCTTACTTCCTTTTTACTAGTTACTTACAAAGTTTAACAATATGATTTTGTTTAATATTTTTGTTGTCATTTTAATATATTTAATTTACAATATTTTTTTAATATTAATATTTTATTTTAAAATATTAAATTAATATAATTTATATTTACATTAAACTGACTCTTGAAACATGTAACATGATAATTAAAAAAACAAAAAAGAGTAATTGATTATATTAAACATGGATGTTTATTTTAAAATATTTTATCATTTAGTATTTTTATTATTAATTATAGCTATTTCTAATTTATTTTTTAAAAACTTATAATCATTATTTAGTATTTTTTTTTAAAAAAAAAAGATGTTTCATTTCAAAAATGAAAAAGTAAAAATAAAATAGGAGAGTATTTATCTACACGTTATACATACTTTAGAATCAACCATGATATTGATGCCAGTGAATGTAGTCTTACCAAAATCATATCAAAATGGGCATCTAGCTCACAAGATTTTGAAAAGTCAAAAATAGTAATGACATACAATTAAGTTAATCACTTGGCTAAACATTTACCAAAAAATATTTTAGAATAATAGTAAAAGAAGTTTTTTTTCATTATATGTCTTATAGGTGTTAGTTATATCTTATTTACATATTGTCATGTGCTGTTCATTACTAGTCACTTTTTGTGTTCCCTTCCCTTTCCTTTTTGTCATATCTAGTCCTTTCTGCTTATGGGTTTTGCGACGAGGGTTCCCAGGAAACAACCTCTCTACTTCTATGAGGTAGTGGTAAGGTATGCGTACATTCTACCCTCCCCGGACCCCACTTGTGAAATTTCACTGGGTATATTGTAGTAAAAGAAGTTGTTTTCAACTTGATATTTTTTTAAAGCTTGATTAAATATAAATTGATGTTAGAGTATTGATAAATATATTTTTAAAATTAATTAGTCAAGTATAAATATTTTCTTTAAAAGTATTTTGTGTTTAATCAAAAGAAAAAAAAAACTTTTTCAAATAATAGCTATTGAAAGTTTGATCGAACAAGCTAGCTATATTATTTATTCAATTTTTGGTCGATATGTTCTATACATGTGACCATGACTTAAATTTCTTTTGAAATTGTCACACACACACGCCTATCTACCTTTTGACTAGTTGGGTAGCAAGTGCAAAGGATCTAAACAGTGTCTTTAAAAATTGGAAAGAAGAAAAAAAAAGAAATAATTTAGACATCAACTTTCTCTTTGGGTAAGTATGGACAACAATATGTATAATTAGTTTTTCATTATACATATTTGTAGAAAATTTTGTAAGACTTGACTTGATCTACACAAGACAAAGTTGGCACACATGGTTTGAAATTAAGTATGAAAAGTACGTTGTTAATAATTTCCTAATTGACAAAGTGCAAAAATGGTGATAAAGTTATTTTTAATGGAGTCAAAGAGACAAAGAATAGTTGAGCTATTATATATATATTTTGCACAAGTTTAGGATAAACAAGCAAGTCTTAATTATCATATATTAGCCAATTTATAAATATAACTTTTTGGCTTTTTGAAAAGACTAAGTGGACGATTCTATTCTTGGGAGTTGTAATGGTTGAATTTGATTCATTAATGTAAAATATGAGAATCAAGCTGATTCAGAGCCAACTAGCTATTTATTTTTTTTATACTACATAGTTTTATTCTCCTTTCTCACTTGAAAGAAAATAAAAATGAAGATTAAGAAGAGTAGTTCTGATTCTTTATAGTTGTATACTTATGTGATGGTTTTGAGGACTGCCATTTTGATGGAATCTTCAAAGACATTTTATTCAAAAAATGACAGCCGTTGAAAATTGAAGTAGTATTATATAAGAATAATTACTGAGGTAGATTTAACTCATATTACTATCGTCTCGTTTTGTGTGATATTATTTGATTTGATATGTTATTTAATAAAAAAGATATTTAAAATTTGTGATCTAAAATAATCTTAAGTATTTATGTGTTTGTAAATTATTTCATTTAGGGTAAAAAAAATTTAAAATAAAATTATTTTTAATTATAAAAAAATGACTTTTCTTGAACCAAATTTTTTTTAAAGAACAAAAAAATATACATTACAGCTGGGAAAAATTTATAATATGGGAACATGAATGTCTGATTGTGACATTATCAATTGAACATTCGATGCCACCTTGCGCAAAATATGAGCTATACAACAATAAAATCTCCTTCGATCCTTATTGTATGTGCTTAATAACCCCTACAAAACGCTGAGTTAGGTACTTTTTTTTTTTTTTTTGGCCAAGTGTGGTCATATAAAAAGTGCTAAAACTTTAGTTATATTGAAATGGAGAAAGTATTTTAGTTTTACGGTAAGATGTTGTTTATTTTGTTTTACAAATGATTAAATTTACATATTATGGGCTGTTATTTTTTTTATTATATTTCTAGTAATATGACAAATACATTTTTATTTGTGTATAAAAGTTAACTTCAATGGGAAATGTAATACAGTGTCTAAGGGAAAATTAGGTAGGTAAACTTTAGCTAAGTAAATTAAACTAAAAAAATATCTCAGCAGAATTTTAATATTTCATACCGAAGAAAAATGATAATCCTCATTTTTTACATGATAGCTTTTAAGTAAAATTAAATCAGTATTTTAAAATAAAAATTATCTTTTTTACAGTAAATTTGAAGTTGAGCATCTACTAAAACTAGAAAGAGAGGGTTTACTGTGCAAAAAAGAGGTAGTGGATTGAGTTGCTATTTCTTTAATCAGATTCTCAAGTTTAAGCTTGTTAGTATGAAAAAATTCTTATCAGAGACCATTTTTCTTGAATGGAGCCTATGTGATGCAAATTCGGGATAGTCAATATACATATATGTAAATCACATTAAATACATGTATCTGAGAGAGACGAACGAATGAATCTATATATCTTAGATAAAGCAAATATTTCACTTGAATACAATATATTTAAAACAAACTACACCTAATTTTGACCTCATATATCTAAGATACACATATATATGTATATATATAAATGTATTGATTATATGTGTCTGGTCATCAAAATCTGACACGATTAATAATTTTAAAAACTCATAAAAAAATTAAGTAATTGAGTAATTGATGCAAACATCACATCACATTCTTATTTCTTATAGTATAGTATATATCTATTTGTCTTTTTGTGGGGAAAGAAATTGATGGATGAGTTTGCAGTCTTATCTATTCTCTATATCTCAACCAACAGTGGCACTTGAATAGGAATAACTTGTGCATCCAATCAATGGACGGTCTATAATTTATTCTACCTCTTTTCTAAGTATTCATTTTCTTTCCCCTGATATTCGTCCAACTTTTTGTATTAAAAAAGATTGATGCATAACAAAGGTCCATTGGGCTACTCGAAATTGTTCAATTATGCTTTTCACTAAACTATCAATTTTTTTTTTTCATTTAACATATCTTCTGTTTTGTCTTTTTTATTACTAAAAATTCTAATATGAAATGGAAAACATCACGTGTTTAAAATATTCTTAGAGAATTTGGATTTTATCTCTCAACCTTTATCTGTAGTTTAATTTTTTAGTGAACATAGATTTTATCTCTCAAATTTTTACTGTAATTTAAAATTATCCAATAATCAGAACTTGGAAATTATTGAAAAAGTGAAACATTTTTCTGTTGATGGATACAATATTTTATGGAGGGCGATAACTTCATTACAGATGTAGTGCAATTTTACTCACATTTTATTAAGTAAATCCAATTGCAGTCTCTTTTGGAACCAGAACGACATCTGAAAAGAGAATTCAAAAAATTGATTGCATACTTTAATATGATATCAAAGCGGAAAAAGATTTTGAGTCCAATTCTCATTATTATTCGAAAAACAAGAAATATTTTCACATATTTGACTTTATAAAAATTAAATTCACACCTAAAAGTGCATGTATAAATAAAACTAAAAACGTCTATGTTTGAATATAAATCTCACACTTGGATGGAATCTGTTGTGATGCTAGGTCAAGATCTACAAACTTGGTTTGTGGAAACGTGGTTTTGACAAATATGACATCCTTGTACCTAAATTTAAACACTACAAAATCATAATTAGTGGGCTTGTTGTACATCCAAATTCCGCATTGTTCATTTTCTATTTAGGAAAAATCAATTGATAGAGCAATCTAAGTTCCTCTATTTACTCAAAATAGTACTCAATAATATTTTTCGAATTTCAAGGTTCAAGCCAATTTGACGTATCTCCTCTTTTCAAGCCTTAAATAAGTCCCGTATCTATCAGATTTTCTCACTCAGATAAGGTTCATACGTTTGGCAATGATTCTGATTCTTGTTATTTTTATCGCAAGGCATCAAACACCCAAATGTGAGGTACTAGAAGAACGGTACCGCCTGAAAAAGCTAAGTAACAACAACAACCATTCACCATTTACCTAAAATCGTTAAAATAAAATGATAGTATTCATTCAGGATTTCTTCATACTCACAATTTGTGATTTTATTCTGTGTGTTTTTCTGAACTTTTGGGGCAAATCCGACGTGATTCCCATTATGTATCTTCACTGTGGTTCACTCTTTTTCACACCCTTTTGTCAAAATTGGACACTCCCATAACAGGAATTATGATTCCCATATTCTTGTTTCTTTCTTGTGAACGTTACTTGGTTGTTTTGGCAACTTCGCCTTTTTATCATATGCACCAATTTTCAATGACCATCACTGATTAAAAGTGTGGAAGATTTGATTCCTACCTTTCCTTTAATGTCTACTTGACTTTCTTCTCAAACACAACTCTATCTGCCACACCATACCATTTCAACCCATCTTTTACGCTCCCTGCCCCCCTCTTGTAACGTGGACCGTGCACGTAACTCATGTTTTTCTTGTTGCACTCTTACCATTGAACTAAGGCACGGTGAAACTAAATCTTCATAATAGATTTCTACCTTTTCTCGTAGCCAAATAGTCTATCTTGTCTTAAAACACATAAATGCATAGATGCAAGACTCAAAAGTTGACAATTGTTAATCTGAATCTGAAACACCAATATTTGACTTTAGGCAAGGAACAAAAAACACAAGACGCTGAAATTTCAACTAAATACTGCCTTCAGGGGAATATAATAGTCTAGCAATTGGCATTCAATAGTTAAAACTTTGCATTTGTTAGCTGCAATTGTACACCGCAGCAAAAAATAAATTGTGTCAATTACAATGGATATCATTCTTAATAGAACATGATAAACAAGACAGTTAAATATAAATGGGGACTCTTAACATTCATATTCTTGACAGAAAATATACAAGTCCCGGCTTAGCTAAACAGTTGGATCAAAAGGAGCTCACTGCTCATTTTCCGTATGAAGTCACAGTACAAGTCCGGGCATAGACTTTATCTACGATATTTAAACCATATGCAACACGAAGGACAACCAAAGACTAGCTTAGAGCTCAACCCAAAAATTACAAAATCCGTTGAGCTTTGATGCACAACCAATTCATCGTTCTGCTTTTATAAAACGTGTAGTAAGTAGTATTGCTTCTACAAATCCCATGAAGCTGTCAACATGAAACTGTTGTTCTCAACTTCTCATAGCATGTTACTATTTTCTTCTTATCAGATGGATTCCCTTCAAAGCAAAGAGAAAACAATGAGTCAATCAGAGCAGAACACAGATTCAAAAAATAGGAACTGATGATGCAAACACCTATCACACAACCAAACACAGGAAAGAATTACATGCTTATGTGCCTGATACTCCAGGTGACCAACATAGCTTTTCATAGAATCAACAGCTAATGCAACCCAAGCATTAATGAAGTGCCTAAACAACTTTTGGCTTGACTACACTGAATGCGACTGCAGGATTATGAAAATGATTTTTTCCCAGTAAATTTGAGGATAACAAGGTAGATATAGGAGGATAATAAAGAACAACTAATGTGGGGGAGTTCATCTGAATCTATAGCGAGAAAAAGGTTAAAGCTGTTGACAAATAATCTGTTTTGAGAAGAAATTCTAGAAACATAACAACAGAGACATAACAGCACTTTACAATTTGAAATGTGAATAACACGTCGCGTACCACAATCAAAATAAAGCAGCAAGAACAAACACTATCATGGACATCTAAAAGATTAAGCAAGTTCTTAGCATTTCGGCAAGATAATAAACAGAAGCAAATACCTGCAACAGACGGCACATTGTCCAAGAATACTGTACATATTGTTCTACCTTCATCCTCCTGATTCTGATGTTTTTCCTTTGCTGATCCAGAAGCTGTTATTGTGGAAATCATTCATAGTTAAGTATAATGGACAAGTACAGAAATGCACAGCCTATAGATAACGTCTAGAAGTCAGCAGTTAAGTAGATGTTAATTATTACTTAAAGCATAAGAAGGGAAGTGTTACCAGTACCATCCTCGGAATTTGAAGACAAATATGTTTAGCTAGAGCTTTGTTCACTTAGAACATGTCTATTTCATCCATACAGAAAAAGCTCTAATATGTGCAAACTATTACCTGCGATTAAGATTACCAACCATTATGGAAAAACGACAAGACAGATGATCAACCACAATAAAGTATCAGCTCAAGAAAAGTATCTACTCCTTGGTTTATTTTCTTTCCTTGGCATGAGGAATTGTGTCTTCCTAAGATATATTCATGAAAAGCAGCTACAAGGAGAGCAGCCATGCTCTCTGCCTCTCTCAGCAACTACCATCCAAGAGTACTATACGATATTTCTCATCTTTTGTCTTCTTTCCTAGAGCAATGATTATTTATATACCAGTACAAAAGTCATTTACTATGCAAACTTTTCAGTATCTGAAATTCTTTATGATACCATGTCTTATACAATCGACACTATTTATTTCAGCAAATCCAAATCTTACATTTATAGATCTGCCTCACACAACTTATGCGTGAGACAAATAATAGAAATCTGTTATTTTCAACTTCAAAACTCGGTGGACCACAGTCATAAGCTCTTCCATTTTCCCCTTGAACACTAGCTCTGTACCATACGTTTTTTTTTTCTTTTTGGTGTGTATGTATAACGTATCTTAACAACTTCAATAACAAAAAATCACAGTTTAGACTTCATTAAGCAATCAATCAAACTACGTCTCAATCCCAAAGGTTTGCAATTAAAGCCTAAAAAAATCAATATAAAATTTTGTTGTCAAATGTATGACTTAACAAATGGGCAATCCCAAAACTATGGCATCCAAATACATGACAAAGTTAGATATACATTAACACAAATTTACTATTTCGGTTAACAACTGCTTCAAATTCCGCTGCTTCATCATCATCTTCTGCGGCTTCTTTTTCTTTTTTGACTTCCACAGATTGTTCTTTCTTCATTTACTTTTCCCCGTCTTCCTATAATTGCCTCTGAAGGTAAATATCATCTTGTTCACGAAATAACACTTCTTTTCTACAACAAATGAGTTTCTGACTATCGGTGGCGGATCCAGAATTTTCATTCAAAGGGTTCAGAATTCAAAATTTTCATTTAGAGGATTCGAAAAATAAACATAGAAATATGTGAACTAGAGTGCAAAGTAGAAAATTAATATTTATCATCAAAGTTAAGCAGCTTAGTGTTGGAAAAATATAAGGAATAACACAAAAATAAATATGGCACAAAAATATGAAAAATGGGAACACCAAGAATTTACGTGGAAACCCTTAACATCTTAAGGAATAACACAAAAATAAATATGGCACAAAAATATGAAAAATGGGAACACCAAGAATTTACGTGGAAACCCTTCTAAATAATGGAAAAAATCACGGGCCAAGAGGAGCAACTGATATTATTCTTGTAAGAAATTTTACACCGTGTAGGTATGAGTACAATACTCTTAAAGACTTCTACACACACAAAAGAATTACCCTCTTTTGATTTATCACCTTACCAAAATATCGCTCACACTCTATTTTTCTTCACAGACTATTTTTATTAAATAGCCTATGGTATACCTCACAGATAAAAATATTCATTTTTTCTGTGGCTCTCTTTCTTTTTACTCTCTCTGATGGTATGCAAATGAAGGAGCTGAAGGCTCCTTTTTAA